>LOJH01007078.1:0-10868 GCA_001685095.1 Ellobius talpinus | reverse complement strand
GTGTGTGTGTGTGTGTGTGTGTGTGTGTGTGTGTGTGTGTGTGTGTGTTACACAATGATTCTTCTAGATACTTAAGGACTCCAAATGGGATCAGAGAAGCCTACAGCTATTTTCACCTCTGAAAAATGCCAAATGATTGCACAACCTATTCTCAGGCTATAGAGACCCATTCAAACAGCAGTTCTCTTGCTTTTGGCTAGAATTCTATCAGGTCAGAACTCTAATGCTGTTACTCTAATTATATTTTGTGGAGTAATGAAAGCAAAGGCAGTAATTGTTACTTATCAAAATCTAAAGAACAAAGTCTTTGCCTTTGAGCAAAGTAAGACAACAATGAAGTTCATGCCAGAAATGAATAAATAGATAGATAAAAACACTATTTTCCAATCTGTGTCCCTTGAAGCAGCTTGTATTGTTAAGGGTAGGGGACCCACTAGGGTATCTATGTAGTCATCTCCCAGTTGGCCTATCAACCAAACGGATTCTCAGAGTTGCTGTGGACCTTGGTTCAGGAGAATCAATAAGTTTGAGGTAAGCAATAAAGAGAATGAGACTCCTATCCTGGCCCACAGCAACTTCAAAATTGTTGTACTTCAGTCTCTAACTGCCAGATCAATTTTCTTTATAGGAACAGTAAATGGACTGCATGTAAAAATAATAATTAATGATAATAATAAATAATGGCAATTTTCCAAAACTTGGAGAGTTTCCCAGAATGTAAAATGAAGATGGGATTTCCACAGAAGACCTCCATTTGTGTTTGAAGGGCAGGATTCAAACAGCTTTAAGTTCTACTCTACACTGTGGTGACACTCATAAAATCCTCCCTTTTTTATATAAAGCCAAAACGTTACCAAAAACACTTCTTGTAAAAATTCTAAGAAAGCCAGATGATCTTCTTCATCCCTGGATTTCTGTTTTTGTGGGTGCATTTCTTAAGAAAAACCTTGGACAGTGCCTTTGGCTGATGCTGCAATGAGTTTCTGTGGAAAGAGGGTTTCGTCCTCGGGGCCACTTTGTGGTGGTCTCATTTGGTGTCACAGTGTGAGCAGCTGAGAACTTGTGGTTAGGATGCAAGCAGGTTGCCAGAGGAAAGGAAATCCAGAAACCAAGCAGAAGAGCTCGCCAGGAAGACATGTGCGGCAAGCTTCTTGACAGCCTAAGAAAACCTTGTACGAGTCTGCCAGTTCCAGGGCAATGACACCTCAAATTCAAGCTCCTGTATTTCACAGACTCTAACTTTTTCCTCGGTAGCAATCATGGACATAAGCAGAACTGATTCCCAGAACCTCAGGGGCCTCTATCGAAACTCACCGTGTCTTGCATCTGTCTGCAATAGGGAGATTCCTCATTTTCTGTCGACATATTGTCTCAGTGTATGATTGTGGTGGGGACTTGCCAGCTAACAGAAGCACTTGCTGCCACCAAAGTCATCCTTATCCCAACTCCACCATTGTCTCTCTATCTGGGCTTCTGCTAAGACATCTTTTGGGTGTCTAGGATTCACTATGTACTCAGGTGTGTCTACTTGCATAATCATAAACATCAGTTGATGGGTTTCATTAAGTTTGGGAACAGACACCTGTTAGATACAGTTTTTTAAGAACCATTTTGCGGACCAGGTTTGGTGACATATGACTTTAACCCTAGTGTTCAGGAGACAGAGGCAGGAGGATCTCTGTGAGTTGAAAAGGGTACACAGTGAGATCCTGTCTTGAAAACAAAAACAAAATTTGTTATCTATCACATGTAAGGGTTAAAGTTAACCCTTGAACAAAACCCCAGTCTCAGAGGGGTGCCTGAGGGGGGTGTGGTTTTAATCACTAGTACAGTACCCTGAATATTTTGGAATCTCAGCAAGTATTTGTGAGTTACATTAAAAAATAAAAAACCATGACTTTAGCGGAGAAAGTGATTTTTAAAAAGATATCGGAGCCAGATGTGGTGACACATGCCTTTGATTCCATCACTTGGGGGGCAGAGCCAGGCGGATCTCTTTGAATTAGAGGACAGCTTGGTGAACAGATTTTCAAGCCAGCCAGAGGTACACAGTGAAGCCCTGTCCATAAGAAGAGGAAGAGAAGATAGTTGGGGAGGCAGGAGGATGACAACACTGGAAGGCCAGTAAGATGACCCACTTCTTTTTCACCTCACTATAAATGTCCCATCTTAAGAAGTTTCCCTCCTAAATAGAAGGCTTTAAACTTGGAGGAAACTGTACACAGCACAGTAACCATTGGTAAAGCCCATGCAAATAACTTCTCGCCTACGCTCATGCACAAAACCCGGTTCACAGAGGAAAGGGGGTGAGGCTAGAAGGGGCACTGGTTAGGACATAGGGCAAGAGAGGGTAAGTGACCAAATTACAGCATATAGATGCATGAAAATGTCATAATGAAACCCAGTAGGTTTAACTAATATATGCTAATATACTCTAATACAAACCTGGGTAAATATAGAAGCTCTTTTTCTATTCACATTTTTATTTTAGAATTTAAAACATTCACTATAATAGTTCTCTTCTTTCACTCTGATTTTGTAATTCAATGAACATTTATCTACTGATCACTGCGAGGAATCAAGAACTCAAACTCTTAAGCAATCTAGGTAACTCTACCTATCTGTTGTGTATTATTTATTGTCTAATCATATATCATATATCTCTACCAATCAGGTGATGAAAGGTAGTCTTACCTTTTCCCTAACTATTCTGAATAGACAGGGAGAAAGAAGCCAAATGAAGAAAAACTACAGTGTTATCTTTTATAATATATGAACTGGACAGTTAATCTCCTCTCAGTTATACAACCATGAGCTGTATCTAAGGCCAGGATTGTATTTTATTGTTAATTAAATTTGTCCACTGACAATTTCAGACATCTGTTTAATCAGATTCCCCCTCCCAAACCAACGAATGCCCCCTCCTCCTATGGTCATGTCTTTTTTTGCTGTTTTGTGAGTCACTGAGTTTAACCAGGCCTGTTTGTGTGAACAGGGATTTAGAATTATCCAATAGAACCCCGTGGACTCCCAGTGGATACACAACTATAATCAATGACTCACTACCCCAGAATCCCCAAGTAGCCAGTAGTTCATGATGGAGAGGTAGGCTCCTCTAAGCCTCTCTGAGACCCATGAGTGCCTGCTACTGACAGGCCCAGGCTGGTCAGATCCAGTGTAGACAAGCCTTGCTGCTGTGAGCTGGCATTGGCAGGGCTGGGTCATGCCTAGGAGATGGAATTTTGCAGTTCTCCCTTCCACCTTCTAACTCTTACATTCTTTCTGCCTCCTCCTCCACAGTGTTCCCTGAGTCTGGAGAGAGAGCGCTCAGTTGTCCCTTATTCTCAGCACTCGGAGCAGCCACGAGTCTCTCCATTCACTGACATTTATTGCAAAGCAGCTTCTCTGACTAAGGCTAAGGGTATGATTCTCCCCGCACCCCCTTAGGTTGTAAGTGTAAGGGATTAGCAAGCGATTTGTCATCATGTTCATTGAGTTGAACAACTGTAGTAAGTTCTCCCCTAGGGCCTAAGTATCAGACACCGGTTCCCTTCTATGGAGAAGGCAAGAAATCTAATCAGAGGGTGCTTGGTTGCCCTAGCAAGTATATGCTAATAAAATCTTTACATAAAGAAAATTCTGAGGGTCTTGAGAGCTGTCTCAGAGATTAAGAACATTGACTGCTCTTACAGAGGACTCACATGGTGATTCAAAACTACCCATAATTCCAGTTCCAGAAAATCCTATACCCTTTTCTGGCCTCTGCAGGCTCTGTCCGCACACGGTACACATGACTACATGCACGTGAATGCAAATTCATATCAATAAAACCAGTAAGTCAATTCCTATATCTTGCATGTATAATTCTGGGCATGCCATGCACTGCGGAAGCTGACATCTGTGTAAAGAAGGGACCATTCAGCTGTGAGATTGCTGTGAGCCACGCGTGCGTTCGCATCCAGCTGCAACCCTGGCAGAGATGCTGAGCTTTGTCTCACGTGTGGCACTGATGAGCGCTTGAGAGCTGTCTTTTCCCTTACTAAAGAAACAGCAGCTCTTAGAGGTGACGCGACTTGCCTGAGGTTAAAGACACGTGGCAGAGAGTCAGATGGAACTTGGTGCCATTTGGAGGAGGGAGTCGGGGATGTGAGCAAAAGGACCAGTATAGGTCTGATCCTTGCCTCCGCTGAGGAACTGAAAAATAGCCAAGGGCTGAGGAAGTGTCTGCTCCGGATTCCGAGACCACTCTTGTCCCGCTGCCCCTCCCTGAGCCCAGCCTACTGCCTCACCCAGCATTACTCAGCCAGTTTATTGCTGACTTACGCCTGAGCTCCTGTTCCTTCTTGTAAGCTCCATGAAAGGCTATTTGTGATGAAGCACAGCATGTCAAGGATGTGAGAGTGAGCGCATCAGAGATCTTCCCCGCGGGCCTGAGCTGGAAGGGTAGTTTGCTTTGGAGAGGTTCTGATTTCTCTCTTATGATCTGCAGAAACGAAGGGCATGCTGATGACTGGTAGGGCTGTGACATCCATTCCAAGTACTGTGACTCCCCGCCCCCAGGGGGGAGGATTGTTTCATCCTGTGCTCCATTTCTCCTCCTAAAAAGGAAGGATTAATGCTTGCTCATTGAAATTAGTGGCTTGCTTTGCACAGGACTTCCCTGGGCAGCTTTCTTCCATACAGTGTGTGATGGTTAATACTGATTGATAATTAACACTGTGAATGAATACGATGACAATAAAATGGTCCTGTGAATTAGTTTCTTTCCCTGCTGTTGTGATAAAATACCTGAACCACAGTTACTGAAAGGGAGGAAAGGTTGTCTGGGGCAGTTTGAGGTCTAGTCTATCATAGCAGGGGAGTCGAGATGGCAGGAGTTCAAGACCACTGGTCACATTGTATAGTCAGGAAGCAGCAAAAGATGGACGCTAGTGCCTCAGGCTAGTCTTATACAGTGTTACTACTGCAAAAAACACCATGAACAAAAGCAACTAGGGGAGGAAGTACTTTATTTGGGTTGTGCTTCCACATCATGGTTCATCACTGGAGGATGTCAAGACAGGAACGTAAGCAGGGTAAGAACCTGGAGGCAGGAGCTGGTGCAGAAGCCAAGAAAGGGTGCTGCTTACTGGTTTGCTCCTTATGGTTTGTTCAATCTGCTTTCTTATAGACCCCAGGACTACCAGCCCAGGCATGGCACCACCCACAATGGGCTGGGCTCTTCCCCATCAATTACTAGGAAAACGCTCCAAAGGTTTGCCTATAGGCCATTCTTAATGGAGACATCTTCTCACTTAGGTTTCCTCCTAACAGATGGCTACAGCTAGTGTCATGTTGACTACAGCCATCCAGCACAGCTCTCTTTCCTTGTGTTCAGTCTAAGACTCCATTCCAGAGAGTGATGTCGAGCACAGCTAAGTTGGGTTCTCACCTCACTTAGCCTAATGTAGATAACCCCTCACAGGCATGTCAGAAGGCTTGTCCTGTTGAGCAGATACTAATTATTAATCAAAATTAACCATCACACATTGTATGGAAGAAACAGCTAGGGAAGTCCTATTCAAAGAAAGCCACTAGTTAACACCAAGATTTGCTTTGAAATTCCAATAAAGAAAATGTGGCATTCCCATGGACACACATTGGTTTATATTATCACTTCAAACATATAGTCCCACTGAAGGGCCACATTCTAAAGAGACTAAACAAGAGAGTAAGAAAAATATTATACATAGATGTTCTTATGTCTCAGAGGGATTTAGAGTCTATGTCACTCACTGCCCATTTTTGTCCCATGTTGAAGGATATATATAATATATATTACATTATATAATATATACTGTATAATATTATATATATATATTATATACACACATACATACATATTATAATTTTCTGGGGGAGGAGTCAATGTTGTGAATTTCATGAGAAGAGTCTGTGTCTCTTGGTGGGATCATCAAGTAGCTTTCTATAAAACCAAGAAAAGCCATACTAAGTCTTCCTACCTCTAAGTTTTCACTCCTTTCCTAATATCTAATTGACTTCTTGGATGATTTCTCAGTAAGAAGTATTGGCATCTCAATAAGTAATGTTTAAATGATAATGCCCGAAATAGTATTGGCTATAATCATGTTTAAGAACCTATAAAACAAACAATTGATCATCAAATGGCACCTTTGATGGTTTATGTTCATCGTCCACTTGGCAGAATTTACTATCAATCACCTGGAATATGGGCCTCTAAGCATGTCCTGGGGGGATTATCATAACATTGAGGTAGAAAGACTCATCCAGTGTGGGTGGCACCATGCCCTGGGCAGAGAATCTGGGATTGTATAAAGACGGTGAGGGTAAGCTGAGCACTAGCATTTAGGCATGCACTGCCCTCTTCCTGACTGAGCATGTGATCATCTGTGTCAATCTCCTGGCACTACAAGTTCCCTACCATAATCAACTGGAACTTGGAACCATGAGCTAAATAAACACTTTCTCCCTTGATCTGCCTTCATTGGGGTAGTTTATGACACAACAGGAAAGAAATTAATACAGCACTTCCAAGTTATTGATCATACACATGCAACTAAAGTCCAAGGGAAGAATTTAAGCATATAATGCTACCTTGTACTGTCTCTTCGTACGCTAAGAGCATCAGAATGGCTTCTGACCCAAGAGCATTGAGAACAAACTTTTCTCAAAACAGACCTCTATGCCTTAATCCATTTCCACCAAGTTTAAAAAGAAAAAATGGTGTAGGAGGTCCCTCTGTATTTGTGTTGCTTTCGTTGGTTATTAAAGAAACTGCCTTGGCCTAGTTGATAGGGCAGAACTCAGGTAGGCGGGGAAGACAGAACAGAATTCTGGGAAGAAGGGCAGTGTGGCAGACGCCATGAATCTCTGGTCTGAGACTGACGCTGGTTAGAATCTTTCCCGGTAAGCCACAACCTCGTGGTGCTACACAGATTATTAGAAATGGATAAGATCAAGATGTGAGAGTTAGCCAATAAGAGGCTAAAACTAACGAGCCAGGCAGGATTTAAATGAATGCAGTTTCTGTATTTTGGGTTAAGCTAGCCAGGCGATGGGATTCAGACTTCTCCTCATGTTACAAAAAAAGACATGATGTAAAAATACAGTATACTTTCTCATTTATTTATTTATTTGGTTAATGACAAAGTACCAACTGGAGTGGTCTTCTTAGTTTCTATTTTTAGCTGGATTGTCTAGCCTAGCTTGTTTTCTAGCGGTGGAGAAAGGGTTTCATAGTATGAAGTAAATCATATTCTAAAGCTGAGTGTGTTAGTACAAGCCTTTGATCCCAGAATTTGGGAGGCAGAGGCGGAAAAATCTCTATGAATCTGAGACCAACTTTATGAGTTCTAGGACAAAAAGAAAAGGCAAAAAAAAAACTATATAGTGAATGCTGTCTCAAATAGTGTATTCTGTTTTCCTACTTCCAAAAGCCCTGATTACTCATTCATATAGCTGCCCATAACTTTTACTCAGCCACTGATAACCGAGGAAGCCAGAGCCCATCTGTTTCCCATCTTGATGATTAAGAAGAGCTGATCTAGTAGATGTTTCTCAAAAGAAGCACAGCTATTCCTTATATTCCCGTTTATACTGCCTACTGCGGCAAAGGGGTAAGAGACAGCATTTTAACCAGAGAGGGTTTCATACCATAAATTTTCAAGTATTTGGGGACTCTGAGTGTTTTGCTCTAGTTACAAATTTGCTATTTTATGTGTAAAATAATTTACACAGTGTGTGAGTGTTTGTGTGTGTGTGTGTGTACACTTTGATGGAAGGTATCTTAATTTGACAAAGACAGTAGAAAATTCTACAAGAAAAATGCCACCAGGACTATTCCTGGATGTGGGTTATATAAAGCCCAAATGCTTGTTTAATGTCTGGAATTAATTAGGATCCGTTTAAAGGAATGGCCTTGAAGACTTCTATTGATAGCATCCTCCATGCTTTAAAATTGCTACAACATATTTTGATCATTTTTAGAAAAGTCCCACTCCACGAACCTTTGGCATGTAAACAATTCTGCAGCGATAATCTAAATCCATCTCAGGGGTGCTTAACTACATGAACTTCAGATGTCTTCAGCAACTCATGGCATGCTCAGCTATACAGCCCATCACCATCTACCCAATTTTAGGTGACATTATCAACAAAATTAACTAATGGAATTTGAGGAGATTTATCCATGGAGACAGTGACCTCAGTACCACTTGGTGGATTATGCACATAACTGCACATATTCTTAACTCTCTTTTGCAGATGTATTCCAACCACATCTGGTTTTGCTTAATCTTTGGCTGTTTTCCCTAAATAGATTAACTGAGGTTACCATACATCCTCTTTCAAGCCCTAGCTGGTGAATCTCCAATAATGGTGCTACACTCCCTCAAATGCATTTGTATCGAAAGCCATCACTCCCCCACTTCCACCCAGGCCAAGGTCATAAAAGGTCAAACAAAACAAATGTTTTCTTTTTTTCTAACACAGATCCAATAAGAAGGCATCTACAGAGTGCCTGATGCATGTTGGCCTTTGTGCTGCATGCAGATTCAAGACGAGTATTTATGTTGAAAAATGTTCTCAAAAAGGAGACCCGGGTCTCATAGCACAGATAAACCAAAGAAGCAGTCATCACCACATCATGCGGGGCTGTAAAGCCATCAGGGAATGAACACAGCACAGACAGGTTTCCAGTGGATGGATATTCAGGAAGACAGTTGGAGCAGCTGAGGTCTATGTAGTATGTCAAATAAAAATAAGATTAGGAGTCACATCCTTCCCTTTTAAGAGCTCAGAATAGGAAGAAATGCCGCTTCCTTTTAGGAATTTACCTAACTCTCTTTAAGTTACCAGAGTAGAGAGAGTTATGGTAGCCATGCGTAAGGAGGGTTTGCTCCCTAGAGAGGAAAGGAAAGAAGGAAAGCAGAGAGACGGTTTTAAAGAAAAACTCAGAGAAACAAAGTGGAAGTGTTCCCTGAATTGGAGCATTAATTGAGAAACAGTTTCTCCAAGCCACGCCTCTCATATTCCCACTGTCCAGAGAGAACAGTGGTAGAACAGTCTTCACCTGGTAGACTGTCCTGTTATAAACCTGACCTCTCCTCCGCTGTGCTTGAACTTCGTTTATTCTGGAACAAATTAAGACAGAAACGGTGAACAAACAGAACTGGAGAAATGGCAATGAGGGCGCCTGATACACGAGACAATATAATTAGACCACAGGGTGGTCCACCCAGAACAAAGCCTGATGATCCACACTAACTGGTAAATCCAACTTTGACCTAGAACACATTTTCAACAGTATCAGTCAGAAGGGCAAATTTCAGAGCTTTCAACCTGGACTACATGAATGACTTAGATGAACATTTATGGTCCGATTAAAATTTTTTATCCCCTTAAATGGTGTTGATGTTTCCTAAAGTAGAACCAACAGATTGCTGAATTGTTCCCCCCTTTTTTAGAAACAGATCGTACATCAAACTTTTAATGGAGCAACTCGCACGCAAGTTTTAATCTTTCATCCAGTTTGAAACAAAGAATATATGCAAAAGTTAATTAGGGTAGATTTGGCTATCTAAATGTTTAAAACGCCTTTTACAAATACTATAAACATACATAAAAATAGAAATGGTGAACTAGGAAAGAATATTTGCCACACAAAGAACAGTCAAAAACTGACTGCTTCTAACTGAGTGATAACTAACCCGTGCCACTAAAGCCAGAGGTTGGATGGAAAGTTGGGCCTTGAATGAACTAGAAAATCACACAGAAGAAAGGTGCATGACCCATGATCACGAATATATAGAACTGGCAATGAAATGCATCAAACTAAAATAAAAAGGTAGTGTTTCCCATTTATTAAACTGGAGAAAAACATTGAGTACTAAGAGGTATTAAGGAGCATGTGACATTGCTGCTGGAGAAAATGTCAGTTGCTGCAACTTAGTAATTCAGGACACTGGTGAAGGAGATAGATCATTGGGTAAAAGTACTCACTGAGCTCAGTGGCCCGAGTCAAACAAAAAGCCTGATCCTGTGGCAGGCACGTGTAATCACAGCTCTCCTCCAACAAGATGGGAAGTGGAAAGAGGAGAATCACCCAGAAGCTCCTGGGCCAGGATGGCCTGGAATACACAATATAAATGCAAGACAAGTTATTCTCCGAATGCTATCCCAGTGGTATGACTCACGTATATTTGTACTCATGCGAGCATACACATACATGTTAAATTAAAATAATTAAAGAATACATTAAAACCTATAAAGATGTCTTAATGTGGATAAGTTTTGATTCAGCAAGGGATGACACTGTTCCAACACTTACCCAAGTAATCTACTTTCACCAATGAAGCTCTACCTCCTAGAATTTCTACAACTTTCCAGAACTGGACTTCTCAGCTTGGAGCCAAGCATCCAAAACATGAAGGTATTTCATATTCAATCCTTAATAACTTAATTTTGGAGCTAGAAAGCTTCAACTAAGGAATAAAGAAAAAAGTAGGCTGTTTCCTAATATTCTGAGAAATCGCCATACTGAATCCAAAGGGGCTGTACCAGTTTGTACTCCCACCAGCAATGCAGGAGTGTTCCATTTACCCCACACCGTCTCCAGCATAAGTTGTCATCAGTGTTTTTGATCTTGGCCATTCTTAGAAGTGTAAGATGTAATCTCAGAGTTGTTTTGATTTGCATTTCTCTGATGACTAAAGATGTTGAACATTTCCTTAAGTGTCTTTCCGCCATTTTAGATTCCTCTGTTGAGAGTTCTCTGTTTAGGTCTGTACTCCATGTTTTTTAATTGGATTATTTGTTCTTTTGATGATCAATTTCTTGAGTTCTTTGTA
>LOJH01007077.1:25762-43474 GCA_001685095.1 Ellobius talpinus | reverse complement strand
CACACAGACAGAATATTGTATACATAATAAATAAATAAATATTTTAAAAAACCACTGAATTTAAACAGTTTTAATTTTAATCACATCTGTGTTTGGAACATTGTCTGGTTCCTGTGCATCTTGCCTACCCCATGTAGCAAATGGCAAATGTATTTTTGCTTCTCTGGTTTGTTTAGAAGTAATGCTTTGACATTCTCCTTTGTTTATTTGGAATGCTCTTGAACCACTTATTGTCACCTCTGTAAGCTTTATCTGACCTGTGGCAAAGGACTAAACTGACAAAATATATCACAAGTAAACAGACAAAGGTTGGCCAGTGTTATGTGTTTTATTCTTCAGGTTGAGTTGACCTTCTTTCTTACTAATGTACTGTTTAAAGTTTGTTGTGTGTTGCTTGCCAATGAACTCTTGTCTAATAGGACACGTAAAAGGGACTACAATGAGTAATAAGAATCAAAATACCTGCTAGCTAAAAGTGCAGCATCTTTTTAAAAAATTGTACACACACACACACACACACACACACACACACACACACCCTGGCTGGCCTGGAACTCTCCGTATGAATCAGGCTGGCTTCAGACTCCCAAGACCTGGCTGTCTCTGCTGGGATTAAAGACATGTGCCACGTGCCCAGCTTTTATTTTTTTAAAAGAAGGGACATGAAATTTCTGATAAGCCATAAAAGATTGGTTTCTTTTTGGATAGTGGTGGCTCATACCTTTAATCCCAGGACGTGTGAGGTAGAGGAAGGTGGATTTCTGTGAGTTTGAGGACAGCCAGGGCTACACAGAGAAACCCTGTCTCGGAAACCCTTCCCCCAATTAGTTTTTTGATTAACTATTGAATAACTGTAAGCTAATTGTTTAGGTAGTAGTACATGGTTTTAGAGTAAGCAGACCTTTATAAATTAAACTGGAAATGCACATTTCTGAGGCATGTATCACCAAGTAGAATTGACCAACTAACTAGTTGAATGAAATTAAATTCTAAACATTAACATCATTGGGCTTTATTTTCTGCATCAGAGTATCATGCTTGTGTGTGGTGCTTTCTAGTCTTTTCCTGTTTTGCAACTTTTGTATCCTGGTATAATTTTCTTCAAATTATTTTCTGTGCAGTGCTCACATGGTCTTCTGAAGAAGCCATGGGTAGCTGTTGTAGCTGTCCAGATAAAGACACTGTCCCAGATAACCATCGGAACAAGTTTAAGGTCAGTAAAGCACAAAACTATGTTGTTCTTCTGCCTCCTTGGATGTTCTTGAACACTAATTCATCTTGCCGTCTTTCTTTTTATTTCCCCACCTTTCCCACAGTCTGCCTTTTCTTATTTGAGTAAATGGCACTTTCTTACTAACAATATGGATTATTGGTCCATTTCCCATTACTGTAACAAATGCCTCTGGCTCCATACTTACAAAGGAAAGAGGTGTGTCTAGCTTACAATTTTGAATAGAAGAGTTCAGTCAACATAGCGCTGGCCCTAACCAAGGACCCCTTTACTTGACTGCCTTGTGGTATAGTATCTCAGTGGCCTGCACGACCAGAACTCTGAGAGACTGGGTTAGCTGGGGTCTCACAGATCCTATGTTGACCCTTTTGAGGGCACACTCCCAGTAACCTAAGGACCTCCCATATGCCCACCTCTTAAAAGTCAGTACCGCCACCTCAGCATTGCCACAGTGATGGCCAAGCCTCCCGCAGATGAATGGCCAGGGGGACAAACCATAACAGAATTCTCCTTTAGTTTTCATTTGGTCCTTTGTGTCCAGTTGATCACATGATTGTGATAATCGTTTAAAAACGTCATTTTCGAATAGTCTTTGTAGTCTTACCACTTGTCAACTTTCTGTCACTAACAGAAGAAGAGTTTTATTTGGGGTCAGCCTTGGAGGTTACAGTACATGATCTGTTAGCCTGCTGCTATGGGACAGCACAGCGGGACAGAGTGCTGTAGAGCACTATGTCGTGGTCGGGATACAGAAAAGGACCCAGTGGGTCTTCTTCAGAGACATGCCCACAGTGACTGGAAGACACTTTATAAATGCTGCCACGGTCGGGGGTCTATGGCTTTGACACTTAAGACGAAGGGAGATGCTTAAGATCCCAACTGTAGCGCCATCATTTAGACATTGTCATGCATGCTTAGATGATTAATTTGGGTTTTTTTGTTTGTTTTTGGGTCTTTTGTTGCTTTTAGCTTTTTTGTTCGTAATTTTTAGAGACAGGGTTCCTCTGGCTGTCCTGGGACTTGCTTTGTAGCCCAGGCTGACCTCAGACTCAGAGATCTGCCTGCCTCTGCCTCCTGAGTGCTGGGATTAAAAGCTTACATCACCATGCCAGGCTGTATTTTTTTCTTGATAAGACAGACTTGCTGTGTATCCAAGTCTACCTTGTAGCCCCCAATACTCTTTTTCATCTCTAGCTGGATTGTAGGGCTTGTGCTACACCATCTTTGGCTTGATTTCTTCACTGTACTTGGATTTACCCTGTGGTCGCCGCACAATTGGTCCTCTTTCTTCCTTCAGTAACCTGTGCTAAAATAGGCTAAATTCTCCCAGAGCTATTTAATGTCAATTCCAGTCTGACCTCGGTGTGCTGTGTCTTAGCTTCTGGATGGCATGTATCTTGCAGGAGTTCCAGCTCTGTTACTTAACAGCTTTGCACTCTTGGTCAGTGTGTATGATTAGTAAGTCTTACTTCCATTGGTGCAATGTTGACCTGTAGTCAGGGGTTGTTATAAAAATTAAGTGGAGAAAGTACATGCAAATCTCCTGTTTGTGCCCGGGGCATGACAACTTCTCCATAAATATTACCCTTTATTCTTAGTCTTTGGCCATTTTCTTTGTTTGCAGTGCTAGGAATGGAACCTAGGGCTTCATGCACACTAGTCAAGTGAGCCATTAACCCAGCCCATCTCTGGGTGTTTTCTGGAGCTTGGCATTACAGTCCTTTTTCTAGATGAACTTTGGGCCTGTCTTAATTTGATCTTTTTAAAGGTACTTTCTTTATTCTGTTTCAGCATTGTGTCTTCATATTGTGTTTGTATCTTGTGAGCCACCAGATTTCCCTTTTACTGGATTTCCTCTATAAAGTTAATCCTACTCAAGTCTAGTTAAAATCCCTCCTTACTGTTTTCAGCTACCTTAGGCAGTCATTGCTGCCTTGGCTAGTCTCTGCTGCATTCATTTGTCCTCCATCAGTCTAACATAGTGTGACTTGGTGTTTGCATCTTATTTTCTCCAGTGGAAATGTAAACTCTTTACACATGTGAATGGATAGTTTTATTGCTATATAGATCATACCCTACACACATTGACAGGTGGATGAACTAGCAAGTGAAAAAAAAGTTGAGATAATTATCAGCAGTGCATTTTTCTGAAAGTTGGTGAAATGTTTAAGATGCTATTTATTTTTAGGTCATTAATGTGGATGATGATGGGAATGAGCTAGGCTCTGGCATAATGGAGCTTACAGACACGGAGCTGATTCTATATACCCGTAAACGTGATTCAGTAAAATGGCACTACCTCTGCCTGCGACGATATGGCTATGACTCAAATCTCTTTTCTTTTGAAAGTGGTCGAAGGTGTCAGACTGGACAAGGTAGGTAAAGCCTTTATTTTCTTCAGATATATTTGAAACATTATGCTTTCAGTTATTCTGTGTACAGCGTTTCATTTCTGTGAGGAAGGCTGGGAATGATGATGACAACACATGCTCGCTTGTACACCTAGCCCTTGGGAGGTAGAAGCAGGAAGATTCTTGCAAACTCTACATAGCGAATTCCAAGCCAGCCAGGTTTAAAAATAAAGACCCTGTGCCAGTAAATAAATTCCCCCACAAAACTCCAAACAGAATGGTTTTAAAAAAAAAATAGGGCTGGGCAGGGATGGCACACCTCTTCAATTCCAGCACTCAGAAGGCAGAGGTAGGTAGATCTTGGAGTTTGAGGCAAGCCTGGTATACAGAGTGAGTTCCAGAACAGCCAGAGTTCCACAGTGAAACCCTGTCTCAGTTAAAAAGAGAGAGAGAGAGAGAAAAAAGAAAGAAAGAAAATAGATTAATTATCCTTTCATTTATCAAGCATGCATTAAACACTCTGCCCTTGGCAGAAGTAAAATGGCTAAGTATTATTTTTGGTCCTAACTTCTTGGGAAAGCAATGTAAACATGGGAGTCAGATAGAACATGGTTTTATTTTTTTAACTAATTAATAATAATGATGATAATAATTTTGACTCCCTACTAATGGAGTAGCTTGGGCAAGTTATATGCCTTCTATTGGAACTTTGTAAAGGGGCAATGATAATGCCTGTCTTATGGGATTGTGATAGCGAACAAGGTAATGATTATAAAGCCCACAGGCAGGCCTGCTCGGTGGTGAGTGTTGCATTGTTCCTGGTGACTGGGCTCCCCCTACTGTTAAAGCTTCTGAAGTATATGTGCAGATAGATCCCCTTTGCTCTGAAAAGTTCTGTAAATTAAACTGAAATTAGCTTTATGGATTTATGCCTTGAAATAAGACATATATAATTGATTTATCAGAAGTTGTTTCTTGCTGTTGGCACATTAGGATGCTGTCTTAGTCGCTGTTCTATTGCTGTGAAGAGACACCATGACCAAGGCAAACCTTATAAAGGAAATATTTAACTGGGGCTAGCTTACAGTTGTCCTCAGGGCAGGAGGCATAGTGCTGGAGCAGTAGCTGAGAGCCTTTCATCCTGATGCACTGGTGGCAGCAGGCACTGTGCTGACCTGGGCTTTCGACACCTCAACAACCCTTCCCAGTTACACACTCCCTCTTATGAGGCCATACTTCATCCTTCTTAAACATCCACCAACTAGATGTTCAAATGTTTGAGCCTATGAGGCCTATTTTTATTCAGACCACCACAGAGGCCTATTTCACAACTTCTTTTTCTTTGTGTTCTTATAACTTTTCAAAAAAGTTTATTAGTGTATATTAATTATACATAAAATGGGGTTCATTGGCATTTTCATGCATGTTTATAATTTGATCATGTAGCCCCTCTTCCTCCCTTCCTTAGCTCCCACTGTTGCTGGTCCCTTTCTCTTTCCATTTAGTCCCCATCTACTTTGATATCATGGGGAGGGGATTTGGGAGAACTCCAGTGAGTTTATCATTAGAGTCCTTTACAAGAACATGGATGAGGGTTCATTTACAGGAGCACAGGTACCTTACAGTGCCTTCACCATTTATAAAATGTCTTTCCGTCCTACATTAACCATTAACTCGGTAGAAATCCTAGACCCCCTTGAGCCAGTTCCCCTACCCCATGACAGGGTATGCTGATGGGTCTAGTAAGTTCAGTCCTTATGCATATAATCACGGCTGCTGTGCATTTAAGAGTGCAACAGCTTGTTGTGCCTGGAAGTCAGCATTCCATCCCAAACTTCTTGCCCTTCCTTTGGGTCTGACAGTTTTCTGCCCTTTCTTCTGTGCAGTTCCTGAGCCTTGGAGGGGTTACACAGATGTCCAGTTACAGCCGGGTGTCCAGCAGTCACTTGTCCTCTGTCCTTTGCTCAATCCCTGCAGTCACTGTTGACCACTGCTCTTGTGACCAAACTGTTTCCCTCTTGATTTATATTTGTAGGAATCTTTGCTTTTAAGTGTGCCCGTGCAGAAGAATTATTTAATATGTTGCAAGAGATTATGCAAAATAATAGTATAAATGTGGTGGAAGAGCCTGTTGTAGAAAGAAATAATCATCAGACAGAATTGGAAGTCCCTAGAACCCCTCGAACACCCACAAGTAAGTAGACATTTTCTCTCCCATTTTGCATGTCAGACACTTATAAGGTACAGGTTATGGACATTTAATCTATAACAATTAGAAATGATCATCAGCAACAAAACCCCTGTTAGCTTTAGTGACAAACATTTTAAAAATGAAAACATTAAATATCGCACATTACCTAAAATGTGAGTTAAAAGCCAGGTGTATAGCCAGTGTTTAAATGCTTGACTGTGTGCTGGGGGGAACAATGTTTTATCATCAGTACTGCCAGAAAGAACAGTTAGCTGATAAAGTACAATTGGATGGGCTGCAGTTTGTGCTCTAGTTTCTGTGTGTCCTGACAGGAATGTCACTCATTTTTATTCTCTGCCCTACTCCTATATCCTGCCTTTCTCCTCAACTCAATAAAAAAAACCCTCAGCTCCAGGGTTTGCTGCTCAGAACTTACCTAACGGATATCCCCGCTACCCCTCGTTTGGAGATGCCTCATCCCACCCCTCCAGCCGGCATCCTTCTGTGGGAAGTGCTCGCTTACCCTCAGTCGGTGAAGAGTCTACACATCCTTTGCTCGTGGCTGAGGAACAGGTAAGCAGCTGCCGTTGTGTACCAGCAAAACTGTTTGTGGAGTCTTATGTTGCTGTGTTAATACTTGGAGCTTTTATGCATTGTGATTTTTAGCTTCCACTGTGAATTGCTTCTGCAATTGAAAATTGGAGAAATGGCATGTATTTGCTAACTTGTGCTGAAATATGTACAGATGTAAAGGGAGCTTAATTTTTTTTTCTTTCTTTTTTTTTGAGAAAGGGTCTCACTGTGGAGCCCTGGCTTGCCTGGAACTCACAATAGACCAAGCTTGCCTTGGACTCCCAGAGAGATATGCCTGTCTCTGCCTCCTGAGTGTTGGAATTGAAGAACCTTCTGAGTAGTTTGTATGTCTGTAAAGAGGTACATCTGTTGATGAAGAGAGACAAACTCAGTCAGTTCTTAGTGATTTAGAGTTTATCCTACTTTTGATGTTTTAGTCTTTGTTACCAGTGAACTATAGGTGCAAGGGTAGATTTGGCATTGAAGTTGCTTGGAGCTATTTAGTGTTCCTCACTAGTTCAGATGTGGAACCACGTATTTGTTTGAACGTTATATATATTATCAGCTAAGTTTGTCTTTTGTAAGTTATGGTCATTTATCATTAAGGGATTTTTAGTGTCTTTAAAGTCAATTTTTGTGTTCTTTATATAGTAAACATTGTTATATTGTTTACTATAATTACATTTTCCTCTGTTTTGCATTTCATTTTTAATCCTAAAATTTTTTTGTCTGGACCTCTAGATATTTTTAGGTTCTCTTTCTAAAATACTATTGAGCTTTTCTAAGTGGCAATGGTATCTTATTAGATGGTATCTATTTGCATCTATGTATTTTATAGAACTCTTACATAGGGATTTTCTTTTTGTCAAGTCAGATCATAAGGAAATAGTGATAAAATTACCTATTCCTTTTCAGTTCTTGTCATTTCTTATTCATTAACCAGGTTTTAATAGCTTCGCAAGGTTTTCTAAATCATTTGCAAAATGATAATCCTCTTTCTTTCTTACCCCCTTTTTTGAGACAGGGTCTTGTTATGTAGCCTAAGATAGCCTCAAACTTGGCTATCTTCCTGCCTCTGCCTCCAGAATACCAGGACTATAGGTATGTGTCACCATGATCACCTGGTTCCCAATACAATGCTGTTAAATATAATGCTGTGTGTTATTTTAAAGTTTTCTGCATCCTTTTTCTCCTCCTGTCTTTTTATTAGGCAAAAAAAATAAGTGCAAAAGTTTTAAGGTAACAGTATATTTAAAGAAGAAGTAATAAAATTAACTTAAGTGGCACAAACCAATAATCCCAACATTTTGAAGTAGAGGCAGTTGGATCTAGTTTGATGCTAACCTCAGCAACACAATGAGACCCTGTTTCAATAAATAAATAAAATGAATTGGGGTGACCAATATCTTTTTAAAATTTTTTATGTGTATGGATGTTTTGCTCATGTGTATGTCTACACCTGATGTATGCAGTGCCTATAGGGGCTGGAAGGGGGCATTTGAGTTACAGACAGTTGAGAGCTACCATGTGGGTACTAGGAATTGTGAACCAGGTCCTCTGGAAGAGCAGCCAGTGCTCTTTACCACTGAGCCGTCTCTCCAGCTCCCTGGTTAATCCTGCTCTTTTTGCTTTGTGCTTTACCCTTGACTGATTTTCTTTGTTGTCTTTTTAGGTACATACTTATGTTAACACCACAGGCGTGCAAGAAGAGCGAAAAAACCGTGCAAGTGTGCATGTCCCCCAGGAGGCAAGAGTTTCTAATGCGGAAAGCAACACACCAAAAGAAGAACCAAGTAATACTGAAGACAGGGACCCTCAGGTTCTTCTAAAACCCGAAGGAGTCCAATTTGTTTTAGGACCAACCCCTGTTCAGAAGCAGTTAATGGAAAAGGAGAAACTGGAGCATCTTGGAAGAGACCAAGTTAGGGGAAGTGGTGCGAATGGCGCGGACTGGGACACCGGCTATGACAGTGACGAACGGAGAGATGTACCCGCTGTTAACAAACTGGTGTATGAAAATATTAATGGGCTATCTATCCCTAGTGCCTCAGGGGTCAGGAGAGGTCGTCTGACATCTGCCAGTACCTCAGATACTCAGAACATCAACAATTCAGCTCAGAGGAGAACTGCATTGTTAAACTATGAGAATTTACCATCTTTGCCTCCTGTTTGGGAAGCCCGCAAACTAAGTAGGGATGAAGATGACAATTTAGGACCAAAGACCCCATCTCTAAATGGCTACCATAATAATCTAGATCCAATGCATAACTATGTTAATACAGAGAATGTAACTGTGCCGGCAAGTGCTCACAAAATAGACTATTCAAGGCGTCGGGATTGTACACCGACAGTCTTTAACTTTGACATCAGGCGCCCCAGCTTAGAACACAGGCAACTCAATTATATACAGGTGGATTTGGAAGGTGGCAGTGACTCCGACAACCCTCAGACTCCAAAAACCCCTACCACTCCCCTTCCACAAACCCCTACCAGGCGCACCGAGCTGTATGCTGTCATAGACATCGAGAGAACTGCTGCTATGTCCAACTTGCAGAAAGCACTGCCACGTGACGATGGTACATCTAGGAAAACTAGACATAATAGTACTGACCTGCCCATGTGAGCCTGGAAAGCATTACGTTGTTTGCACCTTCGTGAAGTTTTTAAAAATGAAGATGCAATGCTTCATTTTCATTTCTACACTAACTCCTTTTATAGACTGATGAATTTTTTTCTGAATATTTCATGTGCATCTTTAAAGGGAATTAATGTAGAGCAGGTACTCCTTACAGAACACTAATTTCATTATATTCTACTCATTATTGTACAGCAGCATTCCCATTTTCACAGTGCCTATTTAAAATGAGATTTGAAGTGAATGACATGCTGGTTGAGTTTTATTCCATATCCAGGACATATGTATATCTTTCATGTCTAAGTTGTGTTGGCATTTAAACCTTTGATTAAAGTCTCTTGATAACATGCATTGCTAACATAGCTCTAGGCTTTGAAGGTAGGACTTGTAGATTCACTGCTCACAGTGTATGGTCTCCAGCATGGAACATGAGGAATCTTATTTCATTAATTAAAGGCTTTTTGACTTGGGCCAAAAAAAAAGAAGAAGAAGACGAAGAAGCAAAAGAAGCACACCTCCTTTTTTACCATTCAGCTCCTCTGTCTTCAGTGTTACTAGAAAGAGTGCAGTATCATGAATATAGTTGCATTTTGGAAGGCAGACAGGAGACAAAGTTTTGTTTACTCATCTCATCGTGTCATTTGAAGGGCATGTCCATATATCTTACTCAGAATTACTATAGGGTTAGGAGTCAGTCTCAGGTTACTTTACCCAAAAACATTTGAAAAATCCACACCATGATCTCTTGGCATTTCTTTTCGGTAGATTGACAGCACATTGTTTTCTGGAAACATTTGTGCCATTAAATTCCCATTTAGCTTCAGCTTTTTCCCCCTTTGGTGTTTGGGTTGTCTTACTTTGTTTTGTAATGTTTTTCTCAATTTACAATACAATGTTTGAGTTTATATATCATTTTGGAATGGGATTGTGTGTTTATTGTTACTTAGTTTGCATTTTTGTCAAGTTATGGTCTTGAAGGTCCATTTGGAACTGACTTATTTTCTAACAGGGTTGACCTTGTCCAGTATTTATTTATCTGCTGTTTACTTTTCAAGTTGATGAAAAAAGCATTGTCTCGATTTTAAATTTCATTTGTGTCTATAGGTGATCTCATTACTAGCCGAGAAAAAAAGGAAGATACTCTAAACATGTGAGTTCCCATGGTCCTGTCCTCCCTGTGGGCACATTCCATTCCCCAACACTTTAGTGGGGATTGCTCAGCTACATGGCTGCAGTCCTGCTCTGCCCACTCTGCTGTCCTTCCCATGGAGCTAGGCTCTTAGTATCCCCTGATTTTGGTGAGCTATTAATATTGTTGCCAGCATAGCAAGTACAGGGAAGTCTTGAGGAGCTGAAATGAACGTTTATATAAACTGATGGAGAGTCCAGATGTTGGACTCTTAGAAATCAAGAATGCTCCAGATTCCTAAACCACTGTAGAATAAAGAGTGGAAGGACAGGTAGCCTTACAAAATATTTTACTTTTTTCTCTAAAGTTGAGGAAGTTTCATATAGTGATATGGTTATACCAGATGTGGCTGAAGTTGATTTAACAAGAACAGGTCTCAGTCCTAGAACATTGTGTGTATTCAAGAACTTATCATAAAACCATGACTAGATTAGCAGAACAGTAGAGTGGGACCATATGAAAATAAATTATTTCAGTTGTCTTCATCGTTTTTAGTGCTGTTGGTTTATAGCAGAATTTTCTTTTTCCTTCTTTTTTCCTCTGTAAACTTGGTGCTTACTAAAATGTTCACTGTTCTCCCTAAGAGAGCAATGACCAGACGTGCAGATTCCATGTTTAATATCCTCTTCCGTTTATCCTTTCTTCTGAGTAGACTGCTAATTGTGCCAAATTTCAGCGGTGGTTTTTTGAACATGGGGTAAGAACTCTGATAGCAGCAGTGTACACAATTTCCTGAGAGCGAGCATCAGGACAGCCTAACTCTGTAGTGAGGGGCTGATCACTTTTGGGACAGCCTAACTAACTCTGGAGTGAGGGGCTGATCACTGTCGGGACAGCCTAACTATCTCTGGAGTGAGGGGCTAATCACTCTGGAGGCTGGGTGCTCTTTGTTTCCTTTGTGCTCTTCACTTTCCCTTCAGATTTGAGTTAGATTTATTTTATTTTATTTTTGGTGATTCTAATATAATCACTACAGTTTATGCTTTAAATGGTGTATGGTTTAAGAATGAAAATGGGACCAATTTGTCTGCTAACCATTTGATTTTAGGGGACTATATGAATATTAATTAAGAAGAGGTTAACAGGTGATGTTAACTTCTAGATGTCTTCTGGAAACTGCCCTTGTTTCTATTTAATCAGTCATTTAGAATACCTGTCCTTTACAGTAGTCTCATAATGGGCATTAAGCTCTGTCTTGGAAGAATGTACCTATTACTATTTGGTGAATTTCAGAGTGAGATATTTTATTGGCACATATTTGTGGCCATATGTCTCAGATTTTCTGAGACAAACTTAATTTTATGTAATTGGTTTTGTTGATTAGACTATGTGACACTACTTTTTGGTTTTGAAAATATAATCCTTGTTCCCTCCCCTCACCCAAATAAAATCCTTTTTTATCCATACAGATCCTGACAACATTTTTTTGAGACCAGGGGTGAAAAGTGATATAGGTATTACTAGTGTTTTTCTTGATGGCTTGCTTCTCAGTTTCATCTTCCTTTGAAAAAATGAAAATATGGTGCCTTCCCTCCTTCCAAGAAGATTGGCAAATAGTTCCTTTTGTTCCTGCTGCTGTGGAGTGATGAGACATGCACTTTACTCTCGAAGACTCAGCAAAAAGTTTTCACTTCTCAGTATATCCAGAAAAGATCACATTCGGGACTTAAACTTTGCCAAGCAATCTTTGTCATTACAGTTATTAATGTTGACCCGCCCACAATGTCATAAGTCAAAACTGATGTTTGTTATTCTCCCCACTGCTCCCACCCCAGATCTGTGGCACAGCATGTAAAAATGTACCTCAATAATGTTCTATTAAAAATGGGACAGGGGCCTTACGGTTTCATAATTTTTCCAACAACGTGCCACCATGTATTTGCCTCAAGGTAAAGGTTTTAACAAGCTAACAAGTACTTCCCAGTTTCCCTTGTACTGTTTTCTACCCAAAATGCCCAAGTGTTTTGTGCAATGTGTAGTGTGTATGTATGTGTGTATATATATGTATATATATATTCTTGAAATAGACATAACCTCAGAGACACTCAGAAGTAATGTATTGACATCTCATTCATTTCTGATGTGAAGTACATGGTACTATTTACTTTTTCCTTAATGTTTGCCAAATTTGAGTCAAGGCATTGGTACAAAATTACAGAATATATAGGAAACATTTTGGCTTGAAAAGTTAACAAATGAAAGTATTCAGACCTATCACAATGTACTCTGCCCAGACCAGCACCCTGTCTTCTTGCTGCCTGTTCCCCATTCCTGCTTCCTCGTTTTTCAGGGTGTAACACAATTCTTTTATAGCATCCTATAGTTGAAATTCTCTGGCAGTTGGACAAGACAGCATGGAAACAGGCTGGTATCAATAGTACAGAGTCACCAGGGTGCCACATTTGCATTAGTAAGTGCAAAATAGATGTTTTATAAAGGACAAACTTTGTGTTGTTTCTATTTTCATTACGTTGTATAATACTGTAAGATTATTGTATGTCCTAATTTTGCATTATAAATGTTTTTTCCTACATAAAGGCATAAATAATAGCAACTTTGTATAAACGTAGCTTATTAGAT
The DNA here is from genome assembly GCA_001685095.1 of Ellobius talpinus. Taxonomy (NCBI): domain Eukaryota; kingdom Metazoa; phylum Chordata; class Mammalia; order Rodentia; family Cricetidae; genus Ellobius; species Ellobius talpinus. Next base: position 30,724 of record LOJH01007077.1, on the reverse strand, counting down.
TTTAATTTTTCTCTTATAAAAGTTGTCTACAGTGGGACTACCATTGCCAAATTGTATATGAGATATGAATTTTACCCCTATGGTTAATTTCTAAACATTCCATATTTCTCTAATGTGATACTGTACTATGCATAAATTATGTTTTAATGCTGTTTCATTATCAGCATTTTAATTTTGGGTTTGCATTTTTAGTATTGGAAAAACTTAACCACTGTCAATGAAAACCTTGTTGTATGTGTAACAGCATCATTTGCCCTCTACCCCTTCTTGCCCTTCGTTCTTTACTCTCCCTGTCAGTGCCAATTCATACATTTTGTAGCATGGCAATAAAATATAACTTTTACACTGAGGCCACGTGTGGCTTTTTGAAGGCAGTGGAGTGGGAGGCCTGCCGCCTAGTTGTCCTGGTATGTAACTCTTTTTGCCATATAAGCCATGTTGTCAGGCATAAGAAGTTATATATGATGTAAACATGCTCTTAAGGACAAGTGTGGATGTGCTTTAAAACTTTGTTTTTAATGTAAGAAGTAATAACTAATTTTTAATCTTTGGAAAAGTCAGAGTTATTGAAGTACAATCAAACCTTTATTAACTGGAGTACTTAAAGAATAAGCTAATAATGGAATTTTGTTAAACAAGGGCTAAGCAACACTTTTAAAAAGTTCTTATTTATTGTGGAGTATTAGTATACCTTACTATCCTAAAATTATAATGTGTAAAATATGGTTTGATCTTAGACAATGTAGCATCTTGCAATGCCTTACTGTTAACATTCTGGCATAAATATCCGTGATGAGGTACTCAAGTTGATACTGGAAGCCAAGCTGACTATACACTGACCTTAAGCATTCATGAAAAACTGCTTTGTTAAATAAAATCTGATGAGTTCTTATGGTCACTTTTTCCTTATTGCCAAAAGTAGATTGCAATAAAACCCAAATAAAAGCTTGGTTGGATACTTATTTAATGTTTTACTGTATTTATATTCTGTATATTACTTGCATTTTTAAAAAAGACTTTATTTTTAATAATTCTTATGTTGGGGAGTGGTGTTTTGCATGTGGATGCAGTGCCCTTGTAAGTAAAAAGAGGAGTTGATTCCCAACAGATGGTTTGTTAGCTATCCAACTTGCAAGACCAGTAAGAGCTCTGAACTACTAAGCCATATCTCCAGCCAGATTTGTTTTCAAAGAGAAAATATATATGTGCTCACTTGGCAGACTTTCTCACTGTCTAATGTATGTGCTCATTCCAATTTATCCTCCCTAGTTCTGGGAACCCAAGCCTGCTTTTAGCCACTGAGTGAGATTGCCAAGCCTTGTCTAATACAGCAGAGATGGAAGTCATTTAAGCGATAGACAAATCCACAAATAATTGGGTGTGTATACATGCCACAGATTAGAGAACACTCCAGTTGGTTATGATGATACAAAGCATCTTTCAACAATAGGGTATTAATGCTCAGAATTTTAAAACTTCTCTGATTATTTATGTATTTTTCCTTTGAAGAGCTTCTGAGGACAGTAACTGTTCATGTGTTCTTATTTAGCAGGTGGGCTTAAATTAGGCCCTGTGCTAGTCACTGAGACAGCAGTCTTTGTCATCGAAACAGTCTATATTTAGACCATCACTAATGACAGAAGGCAACGTCTCTCCTCCCAAAGAACTAAGCCTTCAGACATATATAGCATATTACAACCAACGTCTACGATAACTTTAGACAGTAGCCAGTTTCCTTAGGAGGACTGAGGAGGGTGTTATTTTTTAAAAAGGTGTGTGTGTGTAACAGACAGGTTCTGGAGACTTCCTTATGAATATTTTAATCAACTGTGTGGGTAAAGCCTGTATGGATCCTAGGAAATGCGCATGGGTTTTGGAAGAAGTGTTTCCTGTGCACTGTAGCTATTGAGACTCCCTTAAGTATTTTCTACCTCCTGTAAAGTCGAATAGTGGTTCTTTTATAGAAGCGCCACAAATATTTGAAAAAACTTTTCCCTGCTTACTACCAGAGGGGTCAGTACTGTCCCCACTGAGAACCACAGGATCCAGAAGCCACCTATAAACACAGACAGCAAAGAACAACTGTAATGTGTATTGTTTTAGTAATGACAGGTGTTTTTCATAGAAATTAAAATTTTGACTTGTGAGCGCCTTAACAACTGCCATGCACTATCACAAATGCTAGCTTATTTTATTTAAAAACGTTAAGAATTTTAATTTTATGTGTGTATTTGCATGTGTATCTGCATGCAGATATCCTTGGGAGCCTGAGTTTCAGATTCCCCAGACCTGGAGTCACAGGCATTTGTGAGCTCCCAGGGATGGGTGCTGAAAACCAAACTCCTGTATTCTGCAAGCACCCGTAACTGCTGAGCCATCTCTCCATCCCCCTATGTGTTTACTTTAAAGACTGTCCTGTCTGTTTCCATTGGCAAACTAGTAAGCGGCAGCATTGTGTGTGGTGAACGGTAGGACAATTTAGTGCCAAACAGCAAGAGTCCAAGTAGACTTTGACTGTGGAGTCCTGACTTCCCTACTCTAGTATTAGGAAAGCTCTTGAGGAATGTGGGAAGGTCTCATATGTTGTTTGTTTTTCAGTTATATCGCTCCAAACTAGTGATTCTCAACCCATGGGTCGCGACCCCTTTGGAAGTCAAACAGTCCTTTCATAGGTGTCACCTCTGTCCAATAATCTCATACTACAGAGCTTTGCATGTTATTCCAAGCACAGCAACTGAGGAAACTATTTTGCAAACCATATTGGAGTTATAGCTAACCTAAATAGAGCTGCTTGTAGCTCAGGCATCCTCTAAGCAATTTAGTCTTGCTTTTATGAGATATATTCTATGTCTGTTTCATACACCAGGAAATTGAGGCACAGAGGTAATGTAGCTTAGGGGTGGCGAATTAACAGATAATTCACTAAAAGGAGTTCACAGGGAAGTAAAGGAGGCAGAGATAGGTGAATATCTGAGTTTGAAGCCAGCCTGGTCTACAGAGAGTTCCAGGACAGCCAGGGTTGTTGCACAGAGAAACCCTGTCTCACAAAGAAGCAAACACACAGGGAGGGTCACGAAGACAGAGTGGGAAGAGCTAAGAGAAAACAACCTCAGGAACAAAGAAGGAAATAAACCAGAAGATGTCTGTGGGAACACGGTTCCCACAGTCTCACTATTTCCGTGGACCTTGGAACACACCCAGTATAAACTGCTATACAATTTATAGAAGATGTTTTAGGGATAAAACAATACATTCAGCGAGTGGGATGTTTTAAGCCCTAGATGACTAGTGATAAAAACAAGCTGAAATTCAAATTCATTGTAGCTTGGTTCTAGAGATTGAATGTTTAACCTCTCAGGTGTGGGAGAGGCACCAAGTGAAGGGGGATGGTGGAAGAAACCAAAGATACGAAGAAGAAAGAGCAAAAGTCTACAAAGCCCCCATTACAGGGGACTCCTGGCTTCCTTTCAGATCTATAGGATCTGAAATGATCTATAGGATCCAAATGCCCATGTGTCCACCCACCCTTCCACAGTCTTAACAGGAAGGAGACATGGATAGCCCATAATCCACAATCTCGTTTGTTTGCCACCCACTGGACAGGAGAGCAGTAACTCCTAGTATATAATTTATCCGCGATACAATTAGCCTTTAAAAATGTGCGGGCATGTTAGCTTCTCAGCGTGACTTGCTTCCAAACACCACCTGGGATCTGCCCGTTAAAACACATGTCCTAGAGAAATTTACCTGCAATGTTTCAAGTAACAGTTTGCTGGGCCTGAATTTACCCCTGGTCATAGTGGGCCTAAGAATAGTGTCAACCAGGGTCACAGACCTGTTTAAAATAATGACTGTTGTAGGCTTGGACCCATAGACTATCATAATCTCTTAATTCTTTGTAACTGTCACAGGATAAAAGAACATACCCTTCTTCAAAGTTCTGTCAGCATAAAAATATCAATTTCATAAAATTTTCATGTGTCGTGGCTTTTTTACCAACCATTTAAATATAAACCACTCAGTGCTTGTGGGTTGAACTCACTAATCCAGCTCCAGGGGATTTGATGCCCTCTTTGGCCTCTGCCAGTACTTACACACATGTGTGATACCACGTGTGCACGTGCATGTGCAGAAATAAAAAAAATTGAAAAGTAGGCTCAGTGAGTGAAGGTTTATGCTGTTGATCCAGATAGCCTGAGTTCAATCCTCAGGACCTACATGGTGGCAGGACAAAACTGATTTCTTCAAGTTGCCCTCGAGTACCATGGCACACACACACATGCACACATTATTTTTCAAAAAATGCTTAAAACTTCAAAAGCAGTTGTTAACTAGATTTGAGTCTCCATAGCTTGTCCACCCAATATAAATTAAGTTAGTATGTCTGAGGGTAGAGATAACTAAACATTGAAAATGCCTTAGTGTTGTCAATTGTCCGAAATAAAAGGACTTGCTAAGTGTGTAAAAAAGGAAAAACCTTTTTTTTAAAAGCATTGAAGCTTTGCTTTAGATACCGTAGGGTGTCAAGAGGAAGGAGAAACCTTTATTTAACAAACTGAAATAATTGAGACTGTTCTTGATCTCCATTGACACGTCATGTAATAGTCACATTAGTTTCCCCTTTTCCCCCAGTGAAAACAAAATGAAGGGAGAAACTGCAAGAGGATAACCAGGGCCCTTGTCCTGGACAGTTAATATCCATCCAATTACAGCGTTTTCAAGTTAAAAGAACTCCAGAGTAGTGGCACCCTCCATTAATATCTGTACTCCGGAGGCAGTGGCAGGTGGATCTTAATTCCAGGCCCGTCTGGTCTACCTCGTTGAGTTCCAAGCCAAGCCAGAGCTACACAGTAAGACCCTGTCTAAAAAAATTAAGTGAACATCCTTTATGTCTAAAATAAAATTAGTAAGAGGCCGGGCGGTGGTGGCGCACGCCTTTAATCCCAGCACTCAGGAGGCAGA
>LOJH01007077.1:11968-25602 GCA_001685095.1 Ellobius talpinus | reverse complement strand
GGTCTACAAGAGCTAGTTCCAGGACAGGCTCTAAAACTACAGGGAAACCCTGTCACGAAAAAAAAATAGTAAGAGTATTACTTAGTAGTATATTGGTAAATAGCCCCCCCAAGGGAAAAAAACACGAAAAATTGAGTGACTGCTTCCAGGGAGAGTAAATGATGGAAATGATTAGTGTGCAACACTTGAAACTGTACATCTGACCATAAAAATACGTAAGCAGGAACAACGTTTCTGTGGCAACCCCCGCGATACACTGTCTCTATGTCCTGGCGTTCTACTCAATCTAAAGCAGCCCGCCCCTAGCCCCTCCTACGGGCGTGGCGAAAGCCTAGGCTCCGCTCCCTCCGCGACGAGCGGCGTTTCCGGCCCAGCCCACTACCGCGGGAGGCAGGCGGCGGTGCGGGCGGAAACCCTGCGCGCTCGGCCCCGCCCCCTGCGGTAGCGCGTGTCGTCACTTCCACCTTCCTTTCTCCTGCAGCCTTCCCGGCGCGGTTCGCGAGGGTTTATCCTCTGTGCTGAGTTCGTCGGAACCATGGTGAGCCTAGCTTCCGGCCCACGACCTGTGCTCCTGCCCGGGTCCCGCTGTGGCCGGTGCCCCCGCTGCTCCCCTTGTCTAACCGGGATCGCAGGCTCCCTGCGGCCGTCCTCTGGGCCGCTCGCACATGGCCCGGGCCGGAGTGAGGCCTGCGTGCGATCTGCAGACCGAGCTCTCCACGAGGGAGGGGGCGACGGGACTATGCGCCCTAAGCCAGCATCTCTTTCTAGAATCAGGATTCTTCGTGGTTGGGGTCCCCGACGACCCCCGTGACTCACCCCAAACGAAGAAGTTTCTAGCACTCTTGTCAGCCCCGCCCTCCTCGGGGCGGGGCTTGAAGGGCGGATGGAGGCGTAGGCCATTGGAAGATGGAGGGTTTCATGGTGGTTGGTGCACCTGTTCCTCGGCCGCTGCCTGCCTCTGCCTTAATGTCTCTTTTAGTTTTGCCCTACACACCAGTCAGTTGATTTATTCCTGGCGCCCACCTCTAACTCCCTCTCGCTATTTAAATAAATTCCCACCCCTATGACGGACTCCAGAAATGATATTGTAAATGAATTTTCCTTTAGGTAATGTACTTCCCAATCTAGCGAGAGGCCCCAGAAACATTAAAGAGTACTGGCATCAAACGGAGTGTCTCGATTTCCCTTCTAGGCCTCCCTTTCCCTTGCACCTGTGAATATCTTCAAGGCTGGAGCTGATGAAGAGAGAGCCGAGACCGCTCGCCTGGTAAGCCCGTCCTGCCTCTTGTAAATGACAAAATTGTACTTTTTATGTTTTACCATCATTAGTAAGTCTTGACTGCCTTTTCTGGTTTTTCTCTTTTAAGTCATCCTTTATTGGTGCCATCGCCATTGGAGACTTGGTGAAGAGCACTTTGGGGCCGAAGGGCATGGTAAGAAAAAGTGGAAATTTTTAGAAGGCGTTTTTTGTTTCTAGTTTTCTTTGCTTTCCTGAGATGTGGTCTTGTGTTGAGGCAGCCAGCCAAAAAAATAAGTTTTAAAAATTGTTTAAAGCCTTTAGCATAAATGTAGTTAGTAACACTTTTTTTTAATGTTTTGCAGTCCAAAACATTACATTATAAAAAGTCCTCTTCCTGTATCACCATCCCCAATTGTTACTCTCCGGTGGCAATAAGTGTCACCATTTAGATGCAAAAAACCTGCTTCTAGTTTCTGATCACTTATGGACAAGTTTGTCCTAGATTTTTGAAACACATTTTTAAAATAGCAGATGCTGTTTTTGTTTATGTGCGTGCCCTATTGGTGTGTGCTTGTTTATTTTAAGTTTCAAGAGTTTGTTTTTTTTTCACGCATAAACTATTTTTATAGCCTTACCTGTCCTCCCACCCACAAACAATCCCTTAAAATGTTCTCTTTTCTGCTCCAGCCCTCTGCCTCTCAGACCTTTACAAACCTTTTCATCCTTACCCTTCCAAAATACATAGGCACTGACTAAGGCTGACCTTTGCCCCTGTTGCTTAGGCTTCTCAGAACTCTGTATTGTACCGTTCATGCCTGACCTTGTCTGCGCTGTTGCCACAGCCTTCTAACAAACTCTGGATCCACTCTCACCATCCCTGCTCACCACGCTCTCCCTCCATTCCTAACATACAAAGGACTCGGCTGTCTCAGGCTTTATCTCACCAAACTTCTCGTTGAAAGCTCATCCTTCACATTCCTTTCCTGCCCTCCACTTAGTCCCTCCATACTTCCTTACACTTTGTCCTCACATTCTCCTTTCTGCCCCAGATCCTCTACACTCCCACCAGAAAAACTTTCAAAGACGTCCTCCCTCCATCCCTCATACAGAAGTGGGTTCTCTAGCTGCTTCTGCCTATACTTACAGGGATGGCAGCTCCTTCTGTCAGACTGCCACATCATACTGACCCCCTCCATTATCGATATTCATCCTTCCCCTCCAGTTCCTGTTCTCTCAGGATCAGTTATTCCACATAAATCTTATCTCTTTTCTCACACTCCTACTTTTCCTCTGCCCAAATGATTGCTGAATACCTACCACCAACTGACTCCACTAAATTCATCAACTGTCCAGATATCCTTAGATATCGAACACTCTGAACAAATCCTACATTGCCAATTACAAGACATAACTAAACCCAAGCCATTTCTTCTTTCTGACTCTCTCTCCCTCTTCCTCCATCCCCCTCCCTCCCCCATCCCTGTCCCCCGGCCCCCTCTGGTCAGGGTCACTCAGCAAACTCAGCTTCCCTGGTAACCTCCTTCAGGGCCTCCACTGCTTTCTTTGAGCCTGTCCTCAGCACCCTGTTAGTCGAACTTCCTCTGGGGGCTGATAACCCAGTTGCCAATTTTTTTAACTGATCTTTTAGTTAGCATAAGAATATGTTGTATTCCTTTTAACCATAGTATCATATTCTGGGGTTTGCTTTTAACTTTGTTCCTGGACATTTGTTTCCATCGTTGTCTGCCCTGGTGCTGTAACAAAGCTAGTTTGTGTTACCTGTACTTCTGAGTTTCTGAGCAAACATTGAGGTTTGGTTGTAGGATACGTGCATTGAAAACACTTGGTGGCCAAATAACCATCCAGAGTGTTACCGTGCGAGCAGTGGACAGCTGAGTGCAGTTACTGACTCCAGGTATTTTTCAAGTACTTAACTTTAATTTGACACAAATACATTTCCTTTCAGGATAAAATTCTTCTAAGCAGTGGACGAGATGCCTCGCTAATGGTAACCAATGATGGCGCCACCATTCTAAAAAACATTGGTGTTGACAATCCAGCAGCCAAAGTTTTAGTTGGTGAGTCTCTAGATCTAAACTGTTCAAATGATAGCCATCATTTGCCATTACTAAAATGAATTTCAGAAGTATCAACCATTTGCGGCTGCTGCAGCCACAAACTAGGTAGTTTTAAATGATACAAGTCTGTTTGTCGAAATTGTGAAGTTCAAGACCAGTGGACCCTGTCAGTGAGATGCTTGCTGTGTCATAATATGGGTGAGACAGAAAGATAAGGGATTAAGTTTCCATGAACTTGGGGAGGACATACTCAAGCTATAGTATTTGAAACTTAAAAAGGTCTCCCAAACTACTAAGTATGTATGGAGCAGGTATGGAGCAACCTATAAGTGGGGTTTAGATTTGTTGTGGATGTTTTAAAAGAATTTAGGGATGTGGAGAAATTATTTTTTTCCCTAGATATGTCCAGGGTTCAAGATGACGAAGTTGGTGATGGCACTACCTCTGTTACTGTTTTAGCAGCAGAACTCCTCCGGGTGAGAGCCATTCGATACTTCCTCCTTATTATTTGACTGATTTTTGAGCAGTTGGAGTGATCTAATCCTTTATTACTTTTATTTGTATACTTTTTTTGACAGGAAGCAGAATCTTTAATTGCAAAAAAGATACATCCACAGACCATTATCGCAGGTTGGAGAGAAGCCACCAAGGCTGCCAGAGAGGCGCTGTTGACCTCTGCTGTTGATCATGGGTGGGTATACCAAGATCTTGTTGGGAAAGTCTAATCTAGAGGACGAGGAGAAACATACACGAGAGTGCCTAGATAGCCTTCGTAATCTCAGCTAGCACTGATTGAAACTGATTCTTCACCTCAGCTTCTCTGCTCTAGTCTTTCTGTGTAGCTGTCTTGAGCCTCAAACTCACAGAAATCCACCTGCCTCTGTCTCCCGAGTGCTGGGATTACAGGCATGTGTTTCCATGCATGGTTTTTTAATCTCTTTTAAACTGGGTAATAACACGTGTTTCTGAAGGGTGTTGATGCATTTACATTCTCTGCAATATCAGTTAAGTGCTTTGGTACATGACTGATAAAATTTCCTTATACTGTCTGCCCTTGGAGAAATGTCTTTTTGAAAAGTTTTAGCTTTATGGGGGGGAAACAAGTTTTAGCTTTTCAATGTGGGAAATTTGTTGCCCAGGAAATATTTCTGGAAGTGAAATTGCTGAGTCCAAACGTATGTATATATTTTAGTTTATTCTTGTGTATATTACCTAATCTCCAGAAACGATTTCTTTTTTGTTTTGTTTGTCAAGACTGGGTTTCTCTGTGTGGCTTTGGAGCTTGTCCTGGAACTCACTCTGTAGACCAGGCTGGCCTTGAACTCAGAGATTCGCCTGTCTCTGCCTCCTTTACTTCCCTGTGGTTTGAATTCCTTTTAGTGAATTATCTGTTAATGCCAGTGCTGGGATTAAAGATGTGCGCCACCACTACCCAGCCAGAAACAATTTCTATTTGTGCTGAGTATGTCGCAAATGGTTGTTTCCCCCACATTCTTGACAACATATGATAGTCTTGCTTATTTATGCTTCACCCTGTTTGGCAGTTTGATGGGAAAAATGGTATCCCATTGTTTACATGTTTCCTGATTTTGGTGACATTAGAGGTCTGGTTAGAGTCGAGTACTTGGGTAAATTTTGAAAATTAAACTATGCTTAATATGTTTGAAATAATTTCAATAACAGGTGGGCTTTCTTTTTTGATTGGTTCCATTAGTTCTGATGAAGTCAGATTCCGGCAAGATTTAATGAATATAGCAGGAACGACATTATCCTCAAAACTCCTTACTCATCACAAGGACCACTTTACTCAATTAGCTGTAGAAGCTGTTCTCAGACTGAAGGGTTCTGGTAATCTGGAGGCCATTCATGTCATCAAGAAACTAGGTGGGAGTCTGGCAGACTCCTATTTAGATGAAGGTATGTATGTGTACCAAATATGGAAAAGATTTGGTTGGCTCCCATCTATACCTGCTTAAAAGCTTGTCTTTAAGAACCATTCACGTTGCAACTGTTTTTGACATTTTAATCAATTGTTAGTGTTGACAGTATTCATCTTCCACACTTTATCAGCAGCATCTTAGCTTCTAGAGTTCACACGTGGAGTCATTTGCTGTCTAATAGAGAAATGATAGATAGCTTTACCGAAAGCTGTTCCCAGTGCTATTTTTTTTCAGGATTACATATATTTTTCAAGCACAGTCTGGATAAGTCAAATCATTTAATTAGCAAGTTGTTGATAAAAGGGTTTTGTTTGATTAATTTTTATGACTTGTGAGGCATTTATCATTTTTTATTGAAAATTTTTAGGCGTACATGTAAGTCTTTTACTTACATGAATGTGCACCACATGCATGACTGGTGCCCATGAGGTCAGAAGGCACCAGAATCCCTGGAACTGGAGTGAAGACGGCTGTACACCTCCGTTTGAGTACTGAGAACCAAATCCAGGTCTGCAGCAAGAGCAGCAAGTGCTCTTTAACTGCTGAGCCATCTCTGCAGACCTTGCTACTTATTTTTCTGTTGGTTTATTTTTAGGTTTTTCAAGACTGGGTTTTCTATGTAGCCTTGACTGTCTTAGAACTCCATGTATGGACCTAGCTGGCCTCAAACCAAGAGATTCTTGTACCTCTGCCTCCCGAGTGCTGGAATTAAAGGCGTGCGCTACCACCGTCCAGCTTTGTTGCTTGGTGGTTTTTGGTTTTTCGAGATGGTTTCTCTATGTAAACAGCCCTAGCTGTCCTGGAACTAGCTCTGTAGACCAGTCTGACCAAACTCACAAAGATCCGCCCGCCCGCCTGCCTGCCTGCCCCTGCCTCCCTAATGCTGGGATTAAAGGCATGTGCCACCATCACCAGCTTGTTACTTGTTTTTAAAGATAGTTTTTTGTAGCCTTTGATTGCCTTGAACTTGCTGTTCCTTCTGCCCTTGTCTCCCAAACTGCACCCATCTGTGCAGTATGGGATCCATCTAGATAGGACTTTGTGAGTGCTAAGTGAGCACTCTTAACTGAACTACATACATTACATCATTAGCCCTAGAAAACATTTTGTTTACGAGATTATTGTTTTTAGTCATATGCTTGTTTGTGTCTGACTGTGTGGGTGTGTGCATGTCAGTGGCCAGAGGTGGTAGCTCTGCTCAAGGTGCAGTTACAGACTGGTGTGAGCCACACTCAGGTCCTCTGTAACAGTAAGAAGTGTTCTTCATGTCTGAGGTCTCTCTCAGCTCATTCTGTTGTTTTAAGAAAAAAATGTTTTCAGAGTTTCTTTAACTGACAAATAATTGTATATAGTTAATATTGAGTACTAAGTCTTCGGAGATGCTTTTTTTTCCTTAATAGTGTGGTTTGCAGGGCATAAGTTTTTCAGTGTCTTGACTTTATATTTACTTTCAAAAGGACCATGGACTGTGTAGGCATTGTCTTAAAAGGAGTAAGAAAAGTCAAGCTGTGCTTTGAAGCTACACGTGATTTGAAATCCTGGTTTTGCTGTGTGATTTATGCCATTTGTTTATGCAATTCTGAAGATGTTTTGGTTACATTGATATGCAGGGGCTCTGTAATGTTTCTAATGGCCTGGCAGGTGGGGGAAAAATCCTTATAGCAGAGAGAGGTGCTTGCTGCTCCCCATCCTTGAATATGTGCTCTGTGCCAGGAATTGTAATTGGAACTTTCATCCAATTACAGAAGGCACAAGTTGGAATTAATGAGCTATGTTTCTTACGTGTCTGAAAGAAGCCTATGAAGATGGTCAATATTATTAGGTCATATGATGGTATCCAGTCAACAAAGCTAGGCTGGTAATTAGCATCTGCCTCTAGTTACACATGCTTTGCATAGATTGGGGCCAGGTTTCTGTGTTGTTTCTGTTTTACTACTACGTGGAGTTTTCTTGACTGTCCCGGCCTCTGTCTCCCTAGTTTTGAGATTAAAAGCACACACCACTATACTGGACTAGATGGAGTTCTTTTGAAAGGCATAGCAATTCATAGCACTATCCTTTGATTTCCACTCTTTACTGCTTGTTTTGTCTTGTTGGTTTTAAGCTAGTAAAAATGAACTTAAATTTTTTACATTATAGTCAGTAGACTCTGGTCTGTTGTATGAATATGAAACAAAAGTGTCCTGGTGGTGTGTTTTGTTTCTCTGCTAATGATGTAGTATTCCCTTGTGTGTATTCTCTTTTAACAGTTACTTATATACTTCATTATTAGTGTGTATGAGTGTTTTGCCTACATTAATATCAGTGCCACGTGTGTGCCTAGTGCCTTTGGAGGTCAGAAGAGGGCATTGGAGCCCCTGAAACTGGAGTTATGGATGGTTGTGAGCCACCTTGTGGGTGCTGGGAATTGAACCCAGGTCCCCTGCAAAAGCCAGCAGGTACTCTTAAGTCATCTCTCCAGACCCTTGCATTCTGCTTTTAAATTTATTTTAAATAATGAGTTGATGTTTATGACCACTGCTGTAATAGAATGCTTTTTAAGATTCTGGGAACATGTACATTGAACTTTAAAATGCATTATTTGAATTACTAATTTAGTAACACAGATAACTTTGCAGGTTTACTAGTATATCCTTGAAGTATTTATTACCATTTTTATGTTTGTTATAGGTTTTCTATTGGATAAAAAAATTGGAGTAAATCAACCAAAGAGAATTGAAAATGCTAAAATTCTTATTGCAAATACTGGAATGGATACAGACAAAATAAAAGTATGTGGCTATATTTCCTGAAATTCTATTGCTGGTTGCTGTTAACTCAGGAGTCGGTTACATTAAACAGATTAGAATTTTTAAAATATTATACCCATATATACTTTGATATGTGTGTTCATAAAAATGATACACTGTGTTACTGGAACGTGAAAAAAGGAGTGAAACTTAACTCTGCCTTTATGTCTTTCATCTTAGATATTTGGCTCTCGGGTAAGAGTTGATTCCACAGCAAAGGTTGCAGAAATAGAACATGCAGAAAAGGAAAAGATGAAGGAGAAAGTTGAACGTATTCTTAAGCATGGAATAAATTGCTTCATTAACAGGTCTGTGTTTGCTTGTGCTGTTTTTAACAAGCTCTTAAGTTATTTTTTTCATGAAAATTTTATTTTCTATCAAATTACTGAATGTTAGAAACTGCTGTATATGGTTTACGTACAGTTACAGATTGTTGCAATTCAAGCCCTCCCCTAAAACATACATACACTTAATGGACTGCTAGATTAAAGGCAAGTTTAGATGTTCTAAGATTCCTCAGTCCCTCTTGCTGGTCTCAGTACTTTATTGTACTGTATTCAATTTTCATGTGATGATAAAAGGATTCAATGCTTGATGTGGTAGATGAAGTGAGGCTGATTTGATTGGGTACTGTCATTTAATACAAGGTTATGGTAGTGTTGAATACTTGCAGTGCAGTAACATCGATCTGGGTCACTAAGTGACTAGCTGGCAGAAGAACATACCGTGTGGGTTCATGAGACAGAGTACTGATGAGTCATACACTTGTGGGACAGAGTAGAGCAATGTCACATTTCTTCCGGATACTCAGGATAGGGAATGATCTAAATATGTAAAATATGATGAATTGTTTCTCTTTGGAATTTCTGATTTCAGTTGACTTTAGCTGGAACCTGAGAAACGAATCTCTTAAGGGAAGACTCTTAGGTAGAAATAATTTTATTGAAGATTTTTAGCATTTCATTGCTGTAGATGACTGATTTCGGGTTGTTTCGTTTTTAATTTCTGCTTTGCTTATGCTGTGTAGTCAGAGGACAACTTGTGGGAGTGCATTCTCTCCTATCACTTGAGACCCGAGTATTGAGGATAGATCATCAGGCTGTTTTGTTTTGTGTATTTTTAACTTCTGGTGAAGTAAAAATGCTTGTAGTTTTGCATTCCAATGTACTTCATCATCAGAAGTACCCATTTTGAGCAGAATGTTCTTGTGTATTTTCTTTGCAGACAGTTAATTTATAATTACCCTGAACAACTCTTTGGTGCTGCTGGTGTCATGGCTATTGAGCATGCAGATTTTGCAGGCGTGGAACGCCTAGCTCTTGTCACAGGTATGGAAAAAGACATTAGTTTCTAGTAAGTATAATTACCATTCTTGTATTTATTGAGCATTACTGTGCAATGCATTGTTGAGAATAAGAAACTTCTTAAAGAACTAAGTATATATTAACGGGGAGGGAAATCTATACACACACTCTCTGAATTATACCTTTAGTTATATTTGTTTGAAGAATTGTGCTGCCATTGCTTGCATGTGGAGATCAGATGACAGCTTTCTAGAGCTGACTCTCCCCTCTTAGCCATGTGAATCTTAATCAGATGTCAACTTTCTAGAGCTGACTCTCCCTCTTAGCTATGTGAATCTTAATCAGATGACAACTTTCTAGAGCTGACTCTCCCTCTTAGCCATGTGAATCTTAATCAGATGACAACTTTCTAGAGCTAACTCCCCTCTTAACCATGTGAATCTTAATGGCAAGTGCCTTTACCTACTATCTTGCTGGCTGGTCCCATTATTATAACTTTAGGTAGTTTTCTCTTAGAAATGCTTGGTACTCAAAAGTTTCTCAGATTCTGGATTTTGGGGGATGTGAATGAAATATTTGATCATGCATAGTGAGATAACTTGCATTAAGACCCAAATCTAAACATGGAATTCATTTTTATTAGATATGAATGCCTCATAAACAGAATGAAGATATTTTATACAATATTTTTGGCCAACTTGCATTTTCACTGGTCCATTGCATTGACTTAGAGAATTTTCTACTTCTATCATTTTCATTTTTAAAAAGTTGCACATTTATGTTTCAGTTTACGAATGTTTAAGGTGTGTACCAATTTATATATATGCAAGGTTTGCCATGGCTATAGAGTTCTTTTTGTTGTGGTGTTTCAAGACTAGTTCTTTCACACAAATATAAAGACTTCACTTTCTAGGAATAGTCTAAACAAATTTGTAGTTAAAACAGGTGTTTTGAGTCTTAACTAGTCTGTTTGTTTTGCTGAATATTTAAACTCTGTGCCCCGTGTGAGGTAAAGTTACAGTGATCGTTAGTGAAGACTTTGTGCCTTACAGGGTGAGGGAAGTATGTGCCTTGTGCTTTAATTTAAACATAGCTTTTCTGAGTTTTTAACTATCTGAATGGTAAAAATGTTTAAATAGGTGAATCAGTCCAGTAACAGCCTCAGACTCTCACAGATCTGCCTGCTTCTGCCTTCCTGGTGCTGGCATTAAAGGTGTGCAACACCATGCCCAGCTGAATACAAATTTTAACCCTGCAATGTGTTTCTTTTCATAGGTGGTGAGATTGCCTCCACCTTTGATCACCCAGAGCTGGTGAAGCTTGGAAGCTGCAAACTAATCGAAGAAGTCATGATTGGAGAAGACAAACTTATCCACTTTTCTGGGGTTGCCCTTGGTAAGTTGATTGACTGTAAATTTTGGCTTAAGTACCTAATTCCTTGCTGGCATCTTGAAGCAAAAGAAAGGTTACTGTGGTACTAAAATACATTGTATAGGCTGGTGAGGTGGCTGTGGGTGAAGGTGTGTGCTGACCTCATTCCTTCTCTGGACCCACATGGGAGAAGGAGAGAGCCAATTTCCACCTGAGTGCCATACACACATGCACCTCACACACACACACACACACACACACACAGATTAATAATTGACGTGCATATATGTTATAAGGACAAATATAAAATAAATTTTGAGAGGGCCTGTTTTATGTTTTGTTCCAATGTCTCAAAGTCTTAAGTTGATACTTGCTGTGCCTTTTTGAAATGTGTACATTTAGTAGATTTTTCTTGATAACTTAGAACACTTAATAATGAACATGGATTTTTGCAGAAAAAGCCTTGCATGGTGGAAGACATCGGCTACCAAAACCCAATCATAGTCATCACTTACGTAAATAATGGAATGCAAATGGTTAGTGGTCTGTGACCAGGTGGTAACTGACTTCTGAATGTTATATTTAATGTTAGGTGAGGCTTGTACCATTGTACTTCGTGGTGCCACTCAACAAATTTTGGATGAAGCGGAGAGGTCTTTGCATGATGCCCTTTGTGTTCTTGCCCAGACTGTGAAAGATCCTAGGACAGTGTATGGAGGAGGTGAGCGATTGGTTCCTTGATGTGTAGTGTGACTTACAAATGGATGTATTGGCTCTTGTAGAAACCAATCATGTTAGCCTTTGATTTTAAAATGACAGATCTTAGGGAAGTCAGTAATTCATAGTTCTGGAGATAGCAGACCACATAATAGTAGTTTTTGGATTTTAATTTATAGGTTGTTCTGAGATGGTGATGGCTCATGCTGTGGCAAAACTTGCCAGTAAAACACCAGGAAAAGAAGCTGTAGCAATGGAGTCTTTTGCTAAAGCCTTGAGAATGGTAACTATGAAAAGGGATCTAAACATAATTTTCATGGAGTTGATTATTTTAAACTGAGTACATTTTTCTGCCCTTGACAAAAAGATGACATTTTCCTTGCTTTTTGCAAAACTGAAGTCGTTCACAGTGTTGTATATTTTGATTGTATATTTTATGCTCGATTACGAACAGTTATTAAGAAAGAGATAGCCAGTTATGGTGTATTCATCCAGACAATGACTAGTCCTTGGTGGTTATTTTTCATTTTTATATTGTAGCTGCCAACCATCATAGCTGACAATGCAGGCTACGACAGTGCAGATCTGGTGGCACAGCTCCGAGCTGCTCACAGTGAAGGCCGCACAACTGCTGGACTGGGTAAGAAGTCAGGTGGACTTTTGTAATCACTGTTAAAAGTAATTTTCTTCAATTAAAGAAAATGTTTATACACACAAACCATACATATGTAATGCACTTGGTCATATTCCCCTTCCCTTTGTTCTCAACACCTTAACTCTTCCACTGAACCCATGTTCCCAAAGCCCTTTCCCCGCTTACATGGGTGGAGGGTTATTTACTTGCATAAAGGCACCTTATCGGAGACTATACCCTGAAGAATATAGCTTACCCTTCTCCGGCAGCCATTAACGGCCTATGGGGATGGGACTTGAGCCCCTCCTGTCCGTGATGGAGTGTTAGCAGTTGTACAGGTGGCTGAGGCTGCTGTGCCATCACAGGCGCACTGGCCATGTCACAACCCTCCTCATTACCCTGTGACTCTTACATCCGTTCTACCCTGTTCTGCGGTGCTCTCAGACCTGCAGCACTCAACAGGCATCATTTTCTGTACTTTCACCAGTTACGAGTCTCTGTGCTAACTGGCATCCACTGCACACCTAAGCTTTTCTGAGTAAGGCTGTGGGCAGCACTAATCCGTACATACAAACAAATGTGTAGACAATTGGACATAATGTCTGTTTAGCAAGGCAACAGTAGTCAGTTCCCTCATCATTCGTTCAATAGGATTTTTTCTTGTTTGTTTTTGTCTGTGTGTGTGTGTTTTTACAATTCTTATGCTAACTGTATCAAAGGTGGCAATGCTAATTATTTTATAATTAATGTTTTAATTTTGTATTCATGGCATTGCTGTAAGAGGTATAAAACTACTCAAAAAATTAAGAGTTTGGTATTAGGACATGTGAGTAGAGCTTATATTCTTAAGTGTAAACTCTTAGAACACAGTGTTTCTAATTTCATAACAAACCGGCGCAGTTTTGAATGTAAACCTCTAATATATAAGTAAAGTAGTTAACAAGCTAACACATGTGGGCCTGGTGCCTGTAGAAGTCGTTGGAAGCCAAAAGGCATGAGATCCCCTGCAGCTAGAGACTGTTGTGAACCTTAACATAGGTGCTGGGAATCAAACCAGGCTCCTTTGGAAGAGCAGTTAGTGTTCTTAACAGCAGAGCCATCTCTCCTGTCCCCCTTTTTGTTGAGTCATGGTTTCACTGTGTTGCCTTCTCTAACTGGAGCTTGTTGTGTAGACCAGGCCAGTACTGAGCTCAGTTCCACCTGCTTCCCAAGTGCTGGGATTAAAGGGTGGGTGTGTGTACACAACTGTGTGTTCACATTTCACAGTACTAGCATATAGAGGTCAGGACAACTTGAAGAAGTTGGCTCTCGTTCCTGAGGATCAAATGCAGGACTTTTACCTATTAAGCCATTTTGCTAACTGTCCCTGTAAAAGTTTTTGTTTGATATCATTGCCCTCTGTTAATATAGATCATTAGTATTGACTTCCTGCACCCCCAGTGTTGGGTATTTGTGTGTATGTGTTTTAAATACATATGTACTTATGGGCACATTAGAAGAAGTTGTAAGGGGGGCTGGAGAGATGGCTCAGCGGTTAAGAGCACTGCCTGCTCTTCCAAAG
>LOJH01007077.1:0-11862 GCA_001685095.1 Ellobius talpinus | reverse complement strand
AGAATACTGAGAATACTGTGCACATAATAAATCAACAAATCTTTAAAAAAAAAAGATGGTGATGATGTAGGATACCTACCTCTGTTGCTTTCCATCATGAGTCAGGGTCTCACTGAAGTTTTCCACTTTTGCTAGACTGAATGGTCAGGGAGCTCTTGATGAAGACAGCACTGCGTCTCTTCCCCCCCTTTCCTCCCGGTCCTGGTTTTAGAGGTACCTGGCAGCTGTGCCCAGATGTTCTGTGTGCATGTTGGGGATTCAAACTCAGATCCTTAGTTTTTCACTGCAAACATTCACCCACTGAATCATATCCTCAGCCCAGTTAAAAAATTTTAGGTGTGGTGTGTATGTTAGGGGAGTGTATATACATGCACCCTGAGAGAAG
Source organism: Ellobius talpinus (assembly GCA_001685095.1). Classification (NCBI taxonomy): domain Eukaryota; kingdom Metazoa; phylum Chordata; class Mammalia; order Rodentia; family Cricetidae; genus Ellobius; species Ellobius talpinus. The sequence goes on along the minus strand of LOJH01007077.1, from coordinate 11,477 downwards.
AGAAGAGGTTGTGAGCTGCCCAACATGGGTGATGGGAACTGAATTCAGGCCGTTTTCAAGAACAGCAATTGCTCTTAACCACTAATTTGATCCAGCCCCTACAATTCAAAAAAATATTTTTGAAGGTTTTCTTTGAATGCTTTTATATCTGATAACTATGCCAGGTAGTTATGTACAGTAACAGGCTTAGTTTTATTACAAGTTATTAGAGACGATTTAATACCAATTTGTTAAACAGTTACTGTAATATTTTTTCAGATATGAAGGAAGGTACCATTGGAGACATGGCAGTACTGGGTATAACAGAGAGCTTCCAAGTGAAGCGACAGGTTCTTTTGAGTGCAGCTGAAGCAGCAGAGGTGATTCTCCGTGTGGACAACATCATCAAAGCAGCACCGAGGTACAAGAGCCCTTGGCATCCTTAGGATAGCTTGTGTGAGACAAAATCAGGGAGCATTATTTACTTGATAACCACATTTAAAGGAACTGTCAATTTTTAGTAGAGTATTGTGCAAATTATCTGACTAGGCATGGACAGCCAGGGACACACGGGGATTGGAAGTCACAGAGCAGCCAGGCTTGTGAAAGTATCAGGGAGGTGTGGCTGCCTGATGTCCTTTTACCAGGGTGAGGTCATGTTGCTTGCCTTCCTGGATGCACTTCCACGTAGATGCATGTGGGTGGTTCTGGTTTTAGAGGTAGTCCTGCTGTATAACCTGGGCTGGATTCGGACTTAGAATGCGCTTCCCTGAGCTTCACATGCTGAGATTATAGGTGGTTGCCCCCCACCTATATGGGTTCACACAGGCATTCTTAAACACCCACTGTGCGGGGCACCTTTACAGGGCCATACTCTAGAAACTTACATGAAGTGCATCTGTCTGTTTTGCATTGCTCTCTCAAAAAATCTGATGGAAGGTACAAAGGATTTGAGTTCACAAATTTAGAAGTTTCAGTTCATACTTAACAGGTTCTGTTGCTCTTGGGTGGCAGGAGAGGAATGCCAAGTAAACGTGTACCCAAGATGCCAAGTGAAAGGAATACTTAGGAAGAAGAACAACCTGCCAAAATGACAATAGGTCAAGGAACAGTAACTCTTTAAAAACTGGACTTCAGGGTTGGAGAGATGATCTACTCAGCGGTTAAGAGCATTGGCTGCTCTTCCAGAGGTCCTGAGTTTAATTCCCAGCTTACAACCATCTCTAATGGGATCTGGTGCCCTCTTCTGGTATAAAGGTGTACTTGCACATAAGTGAATCCCTTAAAAAATGAACTTCAGCATCATTAGTTTTGACACACGGTGTTAGTGGGAGTGGCAGAGATCAAATTCATTCTGTAGTAAGTTTAAAAAAGTCAAGGGGAAATGAAGTAGATTGTGGTTTTGAGGGGTCGTGTGAAAGCAAAGAGGAAGTGTGGGTGCCTGTAACGTCCAAATAGCTAAGTGGAAGATTTTTAGAATTATGTTTAAAATTCTCTAATTTTGAAACTTGTGAGAATTCCTGGGGATGCTGGTTTACTGTCCCTGAATCTGACATTCTAGGGATTTAAAAATACTCACTGTATTTCCCCATTATATAATTTTTAAATGCATTGTGTGTGTGTGTACGTGTGCACACATACATATACATATATACATGCATAGATGCATATACTTTGTTAAAAAATTTTTACGAACAGATATGATGTTAAAGAGTTCACTGATATTCCTGCTATTTCTTTGCAAAAGATTCTTTTAGCGCCAATCACTGTATGGTCGCCAGAGAATTCGAGATATAAGCCATGATTATTGGCATACCAAGTCATAGTCTACCCAGTCTCTAGCTTTTCTGTTGGCAGTTGTGCTCCTGAGTAGATTGTCATCTAGAAGACCTGTGTGTTGTCATTCTATGGCTTTGTTTAATGCTGTCTGGCTAATTTGGTAAACTTTCTTTGTACTTAGATTACTCAAAAACATGAATAAAGCCAAGTGGTAGTATATTATTGGGGAGACTGAGGCAGGAGGATTGCATGTTCAAGTCTAGTCTTAGGATATACAGCAAGATCTGGTCTTCAGAGGAAAAAAAATGGCAGATGGTGGTATCGCACGCTTTTAATCCTAACACTCAGGAGGCAGAGGCCGGTGGATCTTTGTCAGTTCAAGGCCAGCCTGGTCTACATAGCAAGTTAGAGGACAGTCAGAGCTATTACAAAAAAAAGAAGAGAAAAGAGCAAAAACTAGATTAATCTTTTTTGGAGAGTGGATGCTTATTAAGTTGGAGGTTAAGTCCCTGTGGGAAATGGAGCTACAAAGATTTTAATAAACAAAAGTTCTAGCTCTATTTGTAGTCAATGTAAAACTAGTTAAAACCATACTTTTAATTCTTACTTTTCTTATTTGTATGATTTTTCCTTATAGGAAACGTGTCCCTGATCACCACCCCTGCTAAGCATTCCCATTGGCTGTTGATCTCTGGACTAGTTTGTAGCAGAGTTGTATTTGAAAGACTTCAATGTTTTAAAGAAGACTGTGGAATCGATGTGTCCATGATAGTTTGAATATTTAGCTGACCTTTTGTTTAACATGGGTCTAATTTATTTGCTATTTCATTTTCCATACAATTCAGTTGACTTACAAGTTCATTTCTCATACTGTGTATTAAAATAAAAATCCAGTTATTAACTCTTAATGTCTTACAGATCTGTATATATTCTGCTGGAAATCTACTTAAAAGAAATGACTATTTCAGTGTGGAGTTGTTTCAGCTTAATCAATCATTAACCTATTCTTTTATGAAATAATTATTTTGATTATGCCCCCAGTCAGATTTAAACATGGATACATTAGTCTTTTGGCTTTGTGGATGGGGCCGTGTATATATTCAGTCATGTATAGCTTTTACTGCATATTAATTTGGAGTAGAAGTGCCATAAGGTATAGTACCGATTTAATTCTATGTAAGTACCCTTACTTACATTAGATAAACATTTCAGTTTCTGTTCAAGTTTGAAAAAGTCATATTTAACTCTCCGCCTCTCTCTGATGCCTTAATAGGATAACATTCTCTTAGATAATGGGTTCCTGTGACCTCAGCCGATGGACTCCAAACACCTTGCTGCTGCTGTTGGTAGTGTCTGGATTCCTGTGGCCTTTTGTTCTTTATTCTCTTCAGTCCTACTCTTGTTAAACCCACCAGCGCACCCATCCATGGTGAATACAGCTTTTACATTATCTTCCTAAATTCCCATTGGTGCATTTTACAGCTAGAAGTGGCACGGACAAGGAAGGCAAACAAGTTAAATTCCTGATTTTATTAATTTGTGCTGAGGCAGAAGCTGTGGAGGAGCACTGCGGACTGGCTTTCTTCTCATGACTGCTTTTGCTTTCTTACGGCACCCAGGACCACCAGCTCACGGTGGCACCTTCCCCAGTGTGCTGGGTACTCCCACATCAACCATGAATCAAGAAAATGCGCCATAAGCTTGCTACATGCCGGTTTGGTGGGGCATTTTCTACGCTGAAGGTTCCCTCTTCCCAGATGACTACCTCGTGTGGCCTTGACAGGAAACTAGCCAGCACAGGTTGGTACCACAAGTTTTGGAAGAGTGAGGGCAGGCCAGTCAGTAGTTAAGAGCTTGTCTACCTTCATCCCCTAAATGGGGATGGTCTGTAAGAGATTTCCCCAGGCCTTGGGGTGTCTGACTTAAAAATCCAGGGGTGAAATAGTTAATATTTGGTGCTTCAGCCATTCAACCTGATTTTGCTGATCTTAGCATCTCCTAGACTCTCAGGAGAGTTAAAAGAAATGTAACTGCCATATAAAAGTGATGGAAAACATACAGTGCAAACATTTGTAGGCAGCAAAATCTGCCATAATTGACAAACTTATGTTTGTTGCAAGCTTCCTGATTTAGAAGAAAACCATTTGGCTGCAGTCCAAATGTTGGTAATTTAACATTGTGATGCAGTACAGTTACTGAGAATTTGGGTCACTTAGCTTCAACTCAAGCCTGCAGCTTACACTGGAGAAAATAGGCCTGTCCGTCTCCAGAGCAAAGACTGGTCAGAAAGCAATCTGTAAAGTGCTATAGCAGAGGCTTGGAAGGCAAATTCTTGTTTGCAAGTTGTGTTTAGCATCAGCTGAGTATATGGCTTCAATCACCCTGAATAAGAATAGACTATAGAAAACAAGTATAAATGTACATATTTAATGATTAAAGGCATCTTTGGTGGTCTGATCACTGGGCTGCAGGTGTACTGCATGGGGAGGTGGTAACAGGGACCTCTGATTTAGCCAGCAGCGTGGCTGGAAGGATTCTGTCATTTCAGAACTGTGCTTGTCAAGGTCAGATCCTCCCATAGCTCTAAAAGTTCAATATATATGGTTTGTCCAGGTAGGATGACAATTTTTGTCCTTGTGTTTTGGAAAGGTTATTAGATCATCCATGGACAGCCATTTAGAATTTATGTATTTGTAATAAAGTCTCAATTTACATACTTCCATAAATAATGCCCCAAATACCTAGGTTTGTAGACTGTCAAAAGACACTAGGAACAAAAACCCGAACAAATTGTGATCAAAGGCCAGGATGTCTACACATAAGAGACTTTTGATTGACCTTGTGACCTCCAGTTCAAACTTTTAAGTGCTTGTTTCAATTGGACTTTTACATTCTACCTTGACATAGTATGACTCTGGAAGCATGGCTTTGCTCCAGAGGACAGCCTGGACTCTGCCGGAATCACACGGCTGGCTGCACTGGGAAGAAAGGCTTGACTTTCCAGATGACAGTAAACTGAGCAGACCTTAGGTCAGACCTGACAGGGGAGATGAGTGGAACCGGCCAGGATGGGAGAGGCCTTGGGCTCTGTCGTCTTTTCAGTGGGTGCTGGAAAAGTGAGGTCTTTGTAAGAACAGCTATTTCTTTGAATCAAGATTAAGAAGGTAGAGGTGTTCTTTTCAGGAGCCAAATTAGTAACAGTACATTGACACTATTCATGGTAAAGAAATATGTGGGAGGGGCTAGAGACCTGAGCATTCTGATAGTTTTTGTTTTCTTTATTTTAACAAATACCACACTTGAAGCACTCACCAACCTCATGACCAGCCATTTCTGCATAGTGGAAGAGGCCCAAGGCCCTTCTTGCTCTTCAGTGTTTCAAAGTAGCTTATTTTAAGAAGCTGCTTCAGGAGTGGCAATCACTGGTTTCCAGGCCCTGCAGTCCACACCTTCCTCTAGGAAGAGGTGCAGCAGACCAGAAATGTTTTCTTCTCAGTATTCCTTTACATACAGTATATCACCTGGCTCTCCAGCCCTGAGATGATCCGGGACTCCTTCCACTCTAATGAGAAGTCTTCAGTTGGGCCATCGTTAACTGGCTTACAACTAAGGCTATTCAGGAGCTGGGAGGAAGAAGGGGAGCGGGTGGCTCTTGACTCTCTTCCTGGGCCAGTGCATATCGCCTAGCTTTTCTGGGTTGAGGCTCTGGCGTCTCATCTGCCCATCTCCCAACACGGCGCACCCCTTTGCCCACCTTGGGGGCATTTCTGCAAGGATTGTGGTCATAGATGACCAGTTTCAGATTAGTCAAGTGGGCCAGGCTGGGGAAGTAGCGGATACCATTCCGGTCCACGTCGATCACCTCCAGGAAGGGCATGCGAAGCAGCACAGGAGGGAAGTCAGCGAGCTGGTTGCCTGAGAGCCAGATGGTCCTGAGCTCTCGTAGGCGCCGGAGCTGGCCGGGCAGCAGCCTTAGGGCGTTGGACCCTGCATGCAGGGTCCTAAGGAGGCTCAGCTCACACACCACATCGGGCAGCTGGGTGAGGCAGTTGGCTTCAAGCCACAGGGTACGGAGGTTCTGGAGCAGGCTGAGCTCATCCGGAAGGTCACAGAGTTTGTTATTGCCCAGGTAGAGGATGCAGAGCTGTTTCAAGGTGCACACCACCTGGGGAAGGGTTTTGAAGTTGTTGAAATCCAAGGCCAGGATCTGCAGGTTCTGCAGCTGCGCCAGGTCTGGAGGCAGGCTGTGGAGGTGGTTGTCGCTCAGGTAGAGTTTTACCAGCTCGGTGAAGGAGCACACATGGAGTGGGAAGCGACGCAGCTGGCTCCCGCTCAGATCCACCATCCGGTCCAGCGGCATCTCCCGGAGGTCTCCCACCACGTAATTCTGGCAGCGGTCCGTGGGGATGAAGGCCACTAGGGCCCGGATGGTGTTCCCCATGTGGAGCCCACCGCCGAGTGAGCCTCTCTCTGCCCACCACCTCTGCCAAGGAGTGGGGCCGGCTCAGCTGACTGCATTGGATCCTTTGTACCCTCCCTTTATAACACGGAATTCTGTGACAAAAGCCAGTCACTTTGACAGTGAAAAGTGCTCCTGATAGCGACTTGAGTGTCTGGTGACAGGCCCAACAGACAGGCAAGGTCTGGGAGGCCATATCCAACTCACATATTTGTCTTTAATCACTTAAGCCCTTTGTCTACTTTCTTAATTATTTTTCCTAATGGTAAAATACTACGACAAAGGTGGAGAAGTAGAAAATGAAAAATACCCATATTTCCACTATAAATATTTGAACATATAGTCCCCTCTCCTTTTTGCTACAAGTGATTAATTTTTTTAATTACACATGAATTAAAAATAATCACGTGGAGTAGTTTATACTTGCAGGTATAAAGTATACAATTATTTTAAATACTTGCATAATACTCCTTATGTGCCTACAGTGAGTTAAACAGTTCTTTACACTGGAGCAACTGGTGACTTACTACATCTGGCTATTATGAATGCCCCTGTAAATAAAGATGAGAGAGCAACAGGCTTGGGAGATAGCTCAGTGGCAGAGAGCTTACCTAACACGTCCAAGGCCCTGTTTCCATCCTGAGGATAGCCAAAAGCAACAACGCACCACTAGATTTTCTAGGACACGTCCTTGAAGGTGTTGAGCCAAAGGTCTCCATCCTGGAGAGATTTTCTCACCCTCACCAACAAATCCAAATCAGGTCATAGAATCAGAAGCAATGGCTTTCGGTTTGTAGTTTCTTGTTTCTGTAGTCATTCTTACCGGTTAACATCTTTCCACACTTTAAAAAGGCACCTGTGAGCCAGGCATGGCGGTGCACACCTTTGATGCCAGCTTGATTTACAGAGTGAGTTCCAGCAAGGGCTACACAGAGAAACCCTGTTTTGACTCCTCCCATCCCCCCAAAAAGGCACGTTTGAGTTGGGAGTGTAACCAGCCCAATGCTTGCCTAGCAGAAGTGAGGCCCTGGAATCTGTCTCCAGGGCTGCCAAAACAAACACAAAAATAATTCCTTTTGAAAAAGAACAAGGCAAGGGGGAGGCAGACTAACCTTCTAAAGCATAGATTAATTAGAATATAACCTTAGAGCCCAGTGACGCACGCCTTCAACCCCAGTACTCTGGAGGCAGAGGCAGGTTGAGGCCAGCCTGGTCTACAGAGCGAGTTCCAGGACAGTTTCCAAAGCTACACAGAGAAACCGTCTCAAAAATAAAAAAAAAAAAACAAAACAAAAAGAGAGAGAGAGAGAGAGAGAGAGAGAATATAACCTTAGGGTACAATGTGCCAGAAGCTTTTAAATGTCCATCAAAGCTCTGCTTCTCTTCCGTAGTAGTGTCCTGTTTAAAAAAGCAGCGAAGACCCAGAACATTCCAAGGACTGTTCAAGAGTGAAGTGTGGTAGTTTGGTTTGTTTTTGTTTTCATGAGACTGAGTTTCTCTGTGTAGTGTGGCTCTGGCTGTCCTGGATCTCACGTTTTAGACCAGGCTGGTGTTGAACTCACAGAGCTCTGCTTGCCTCTGTCTGCTGAGTGCTGGGATTAAAGCACCACCATCACCCAGCTGGGTGTGGTACTATGTAACTGGCCCCTGTAAACTCATAGGGAGTGGCACTATTAGGAGGTGTGACCTTGTTGGAGGAATTGTGTCACTGTGGGCTTCGAGGTCTCCTATGCTCAAGCTACGTCGAGCTCAGTTGCTTCTTGTTGCCTGTGTGCCAAGATGTAGGACTCTCAGCTCCTTCTCCAGCACTGTCCGCCTGCATGCCATCATCTGCTGTTATGATGATAATGGACTAAACCTCCAAACTGCAAGCCAGCCCAATTAAAAGTTTTTCTTTATAAGAGTTGTCATGGTCGTGGTGTCTCTTCACAGCAATAGAAATCTTAACTAAGACAGAAATTGGTACCAGGGACTGGGGAATTTCTGTGATAGGCCTGACCACGTTTTTCTTTGGAATATGGACTAATATGAATTAGAAAGGTAACTGGACACTTTAAGTGCTGCTTACTGGGCCACACTAGAAGGAGCATGGGGGACAGTGGTGCTGAGTGTGGTTTGATGAACTGGGGTGGGGGCTGGCTCAAGAGGTTTTGGAGGAGAAGAATTTTAATATGTTGCTTAGAGAGCATGCTTGTGGTATTTTGATCATTCCTGTGGTATTTTGATACTGGCATTGAATTGGTGAGGAATGTGGCTGCCTTTTGCCCTTGTCTGAAAAGTCTGCCTACAGGTAAACTGAAGAGTTTTGGATTACTTCTGCTGGCAGAGGAAATCTTAAAACAGCCTAGTATAGACTTTGTCCTGTGGTTATTAGTGTTAGCTTGATTAAAGATCTATAATGAAAAGGAGCATGCTGATCAAGAGAAATATAAAGTGTACAATTTGGGGAGAAAAGGGTTTGTTTGACCTACACTTCTATCTTGCTCTTGTTATTGAAGAAAATGGGGGCAGGGTCCTAGAGGCAGGAGTTGATGCAGAGGTTACAGAGGGGAGCAGCTTACTGGCTTGCTCAGCCTGCTTTCTTATAGGAGCCAGGACAGCCACCAGCCCAGGGATGGAACCATCCACCATGGGCTGGGCCCTCCCCCATTGACCACTAATTGAGACAGTGCCCTACAGCTGAATCTCATGGAGACATTTCCTCAACTGACACTCTTTGCTCTCTGATGACTCTAGCTTGTGTCAAGTTGGCACACAAAACAGAGGGCCTTCAAGTTCTGACCACTGGGGGCCAGAGAGATGGCCCAAAGGTTAAGAGCACTTGCTACCCTTTCAGAGGGCCCCTGTTCCATGCCAGACCTCATATCTGAAGGCTCCCATTGCCCTTAACTCCAGCTCTGGGGGGGTCCAGCACAGTCTCTTGACCTCTGTGGGAACTTAACACACCTCTGTGTATGTATGACCTCATGCGCGCACACACACAAAATTAAAAAATACATATTAAATTAAAAACAAAATTCCTTTCTACTGAAAATGGAGGCAAAAGTGTTTAATGTCTCCCTGACATGGCTCTTGGTTGTTAGACAGGAAACAGGCTTCTCACCCTCCTTCAAAGTCTTCTGCATTCACTGGCCATATGTTGTCACCTGGGGTGACTTTAGAAGCCAGCAAGGATGTGGAAATCACATGTTAAAGCTGGCAGCACTTTGGGTCATTCTGGCTTCCTGGATAAATTCTGGGAACAGAACGGTTCCCTCCCCATAACCCTGTGCCTCACTCAACAACCCATTGAATCTGGGTGAATGAAAAGCAAATTAATCATGCCATTGAGATCTCACTCATTATATTACCTCATTATATTATAGGTAAACAAATAAATCTATATAAGTTGATTTGAAAAGATACTTAGGAGAAGTTGGGAAGAAAGCAAGCTAGGTTCAGAATAATTTTTGTGATTTCCAGCTATGAAAAATATGCATACATCCTTGTGTGAGTAAATATTTCTGTTAAGTAACAGTGACTGTTTATACGAAATCTTCCTGGAGATTTACGATGACATAGGGACATTAACTTTTCCATTTACACCCTTTTGTGCTGTTTGTTTTTTCTTTAAGGGCGTATATTGAAATTAAAACTTGGCTGGGCATGATTACACCTGCAATCCTGGCATTTGGGAGGTAGAGGCAAAAGAACTTCTGCAGACTTAAGACCAACCCAGACTGTTCGGTGTACAGAGTGAGATCCCATCTAAAATAACAATAAAAAATAATAAAAATAATAATATGTAAAACTAATCCAGGAAACAAAGAATCCAGCCCACCAGTTTGCTTCCTCAGAAAGAGTGGCTGGGCTGGTGGGCGGGCCTTGATCTCACACCCGTGACCCCTGACCCTCCTCTGACACCTTCCCTGTAACTCAGCCACAGAGCCACAAGCCAGGAGCATACGTGCCAGCGTTCAACAGGGCGGCGTGGGGACCCTGTCACCACTCATTTCCTACGCGCAGGATTATAACCAAAGCCGGTGGTTTGGGCCTTGCCAGCCTTTGAATGTCAAGGGCTCTTATCTTGAGCCCTCCCCTTGCTTTGCGTCTTTGTGTTATTATAGCACGTCATCTCTTGAGAAGCGCTGCCCTCGGCCTCTATATTTAGCCTAGCCAGTGGTGACCACAATTGGTCATGAGGCAGCTTCCCCGTGGTCCCCAGAAATGATAACAGTAGAAATATGGCTACTGGCTGGTTTACTGAGCATGTACTAGGTGCTGAGCACAGTGCCAGGTGCTTAAGAATAAAGGATAAAATTCCTACACAGGATAAGTGCTTACTCCACTTCTAGGTGGAACACCGGGCTTTGTAATGACATCATATACTTGCTGATTGACTACTTACGCTTTGATACAGGGAACCTGGGGGCAAACAATCTCACAGAGGGCACCATTTCACCCCGGTAAGGAATCTATCCTTGGAGTCTTTGTTCCGATACACAGGGCTTCTGCTCTGCACTTTTAACGCCGGCCCCTAGTCAAGGTGGGTGGCTCAGCATAAGTCCCTGGCTTTGTAAGTAGTCGGACTGCTGGCCTGTGTCTCTCACCCGTGGTACTGGCTGCTGCCCTGGCCCTTGGCTGTCTCTTTTGCAGAACAGGCTTTGTTTTTGTTTTGACTTTACCCTGCTTGTCTACATCACTAGCCGCTGAATCCAGGACCCCGAAGGAGGATTCTTGTCCCGCCCCAGCTGAAAAGAGTAGCTGAAGCTGGGTTTTCAGATTCAGTCACAGGGAGTGGATGTTTTCCAGCCCTGTGATTCGATTCAGCAAGTGAGGAATTCCCAAAATATGAGTTGTGTGCTGACAGAAAGATTTGTATGTGCCCTCCGGGTCTGGCCTGGGGTCCCTGTCCTCCTCCTGTGACTATCTTATCCTGGGCAGAGATTTTTCTGCCCTTATCTATGAGATTACTGTGAACAGTTTACTAAAGCTGACTTAATTAAGACGGAATGTGTGCTGTTCCCCAGAGCTGGGACATGAGTGGCTTTCTAAACAGTCTTGCAGCATGAAGAGATCTTGAATGGGAGGTTTATGAGGTTAAGACTCCAAAAGAATCCAGTCACTTTCCGTGCGATAACTGTGTTAGCAGTTAGAAGAACAGCTCACATGGGAAAAATGTGTGTCCCTTTAAAAGTCACCAATAAACACTGAAATAAAAGCTCTCCATCTGGGGCTGGAGAGATGGCTCAGTGGTTAAGAGCACTGGCTGCTCTTCCAG
>LOJH01007076.1:21174-31506 GCA_001685095.1 Ellobius talpinus | reverse complement strand
GACTCTGAGATACCATCTTACACCAGTCAGAATGACTAAGATCAAAAACACCAACGATAGCTTATGCTGAAAAGGATGTGGACTAAAGGGAACACTCTTCCATGTACTAAGAGTGGGAGTACAAATTTGTACAACCACTTTGAAAATCAGTATGGCAGTTTCTCAGAAACTTGTGAATCAATCTACCTCGAGACCCAGCAATACCACTCTTGGGCATATACCCAAAAGGTGCACACTCATACCACAAGGACATTTGTTCAACTGTGTTCATAGCAGCATTATTCATAATAGCCAGGACCTGGAAATAACCTCAACCAAAGAATTTACACAATGGAGTACTACTCAGCAGTAAAGAACAATGACATCTTGAAATTTGCATACAAATGGATGGAACTAGAAAAAAACAATCTGAGTGAGGTAACCCAGACCCAGAAGGACAAACATGGTATGTACTCACTCATAAGTGAATATTAGGCATAAACTGAAGGATAGATAGCCTATAGTCCATGATCTCTCCTAGGAGAACCCTAAGAGAGGCATACATCAATCGCCTGAGGAAGGGAAAAAAACAAGATCTCCTGAGAAAACTGAAAGTATGGCGGGGGAGGGGAGAAGGGAAGGGACAAGGGGAGAAGGAGAGGAGGAAGGGGGAGGAGAACATGAGGGAACAGGATGTGCCAAGATGCAGGAAGGACAGAGAAAAAAGGCAATGAAAGAGATATCTTGATTGTGGGAGCCATTATGGGGCTAGAGTGCAACCTGGCACCAGGGAATTCCCCAAGAATCCACAAGGATGGCCCCAGCTAAGACTCTAAGCAATAATAGAGAGGGTGCCTGAACTGGCCTTCCCCTGCAATCAGATTGATGACTACCTTAACTGTCATCATAGAACCTTCATCCAGCAACTGATGCACAGCGAAGCACTGTGCCAAGCTCCCAAAGTCCAGTCAAAGAGAGGGAGGAGCACTAATATGAGCAAAGGGGTCAAGATCATGATGGGGATACCCACAGAAACAGCTGACCTGAGCTAATGGGAGCTCACTGACTTCAGACTCATAGTGGGGATCCTGTATAAGACCAAACTAGGCCCTCTGAATGTAGGTGACAGTTGTGTGACTTGAGTAGTCTATGGAGCCCCTGGCAGTGGGACCATGATTTATCCCTAGTGCTTGAACTGACTTTTTGGAGCCCATTCTTTTTGGAGAGATACTTTTCTCAGCTTAAATATAGTGGGGAGGGCCTTGTTCCTGCCTCAAGTTGATATGTCAGACTTTGTTGACACCCCACGGGAAGCCTTATCCTCTCTGAGGAGTGGATGGGGTAGGGTGGGGAGAAGGTAGGGGAGAGCAGGAGGAAGAAAGTGGATAGGTATGTAAATGAGAAAAGATTGTTTTTAAAATATAAACTAAAAAAATGTGCTTATGAAAGCTGAATAAGGCCCATTGGCTCCAACAATTACCCACGTATGTGCCACTTCCTACACGTCTGGAAGATTATTCAACTATACAGCAAGACAAGATGATTCTTTTTAATGCAAGTTCAAATGTCTAATTAGTTCCCGATCTTACCATCAGATCCTACTAGTGGCCTTTGAGACTAATGTCACTCCCCATTCACATGTAGCATCCATTTTGATATCAACTAAATCAAAAGATTAGGCAACTTGAAAACGTTTCATTTATTCTGTGAAACCCAATCAACAGATATTAGAAATTACAGAATGTCGCCTTTCTACATTCTAAATAACAATTCTATATATAGGCCAACAGAAATAGATGGACCTCTTATTATAATATTGGGAAAAGCATAACTGCTTTGCATCAGCATATCTAAAGTCTGAAAGATATAATCCAGTCCATAAAAGTATGATGTACAGTCTATACTTACAGTATCCACAAGGACAAAGCCCATAGGAAACTCTCTCAAGTAAAGCTTATTCTAAATATTTCATTCAGTCTTTATTTTCTTATACGTTTCGTGGATGTTACAAATTTCCTGAAAATGTTTATGGGTATAAGGAATGATTTTCCAAACTTTATGAGTCAACGTAAGGGGGAAAAAACTTAGAAAATAAATGAGAACAGAAAACAAGTAAATGGAAGAAATGTTTTTAAAGGGGAGATGGGAATGGAGAGTTGAAATTTTCAAGAGGAAAAGTTAGAAACAACCACATTGGCAGTGATTGCTACATCTTTTTCCTTTAGGATTAGCTGTTGTGCTTTGGTAATTTCATCGAAACCAGAGCCTCCCAAGGCACTTCTTCTCCCTCAGAGGAAGTTGGGATCCATGGAAGAGCAGCAACTAAGGAAAAGCCTTGTAGATGTCAGGATGTCCCTTTTGGGAAGAAGCGCCCTGGGACTCCCCTGTCCTACTCAGACCACTAATGACTTCAGGTTTTCTGAAGCCTTAAATATGGACGTGTTCAGTGCCCTGAAAACTCTCAGATCATGAGACTGGGGGAGACATGAGCATGAATAAGAGGAAAAGGCAAAACGAAACCAAAGGCTGCAAACATAAGCCTGTATGAGAACTAAGCCAGGATTGACTGCAAACATAAGCCTGTATGAGAACTCAGCCAGGAACTGGTCTTCAAAAGAAGTTTAATGCGGTTAAATGTGCCATATATCACAAATTATGAACCAAATTGCAAAACGCTACTAAGAATCTGGCGAAGCTATCCATATGGTTTAATATTGTAAAGGATGGAATGGTAATACTTCCCAGAATATTTATACATTCATTTTCAAATGTTTTCTAAAGCTCAAAGCTCTCTCAATACACCCTAATTTCATATATTCTAATAAGGACTATTCTATATTTTCCCCCGAAGTTCTTTTTGCTCAAAAATATAGGTTTTGTTTATTTAAAAAATACATAATTTTAAGACTGGAGTGAACTTAAAGACTACAGTATAACGTTTTATCTTCAAATGGGGAAAAATGCATTAACTGCGGCCGAAGACATAAAAATTATTTCAAAGAACAAGAAAAGAAAACAAGGTTAATTATCCTGTATTGCTGTTCATTTCACTGTGAGCAGGACTTTCACCATTACTTAGGCATCTTAATAAGGTTATGAAGAATTTTCGGGGAGTGTGATTGATGATAATTCATTAACCATGTCCTTTAACATAACCTTTAGGACAAAGCTAGAAAAACTTATTAAAGCAGAAGTCCAGACATTTCCTCCAAAGTTAGGATGATACAGAAAAGTTTCTTACTCCTCCATTTTTCTGATTGTTTTGTCAGAATGTGTGTGTGTGTGTGTATTTTGACTGTGTCAACTTGTCTGTTAAACAAGCAGAGTTGTTTCCATTTGAAGCTGTTTGATGGCCAGGGTGAGCCTTGGGAACAAGAAGTGGGATGAAAATAACTCTTCTTTACCTAGTTGCAGCAGGAAGCCTGGAGAGGGGAACCATGTTTCAAACCCATGGAAGTCACCATGCCCTAATAAAACTCCAGCATCCAGCAGACCCATGTTTTCTGGATTGGCTAAGCAGACACTATATCTTGGAAAATAATACAATTGCAATTCCACATAGGTTTACCACAACTCATTTTTGCAAGGACATATTTTACAAACTACAGAGAGCTCTTAGATACTTTTTAGTCCTTTTCTTTGTCTGGGCCAAGTCAAGGTTTTTATTAAGCAATGCAAAGCCATTCTTACCTCCTTTGCTTATTCTCATTCCCAACAGAAAGTAATAAACACTGTAGTTTGGCTAACGGCATAAAAGGCAATTCCATAGGTCAATAATCTTTTGTTTAACCCAATGGCTTCCTCCAAGGACAAAGAGCAGTAAATCATAGCAGCTGATTGCTGTTGTGCTTAAGAAAATTTCATTGTAAAATGCAACTTTGTCTTCACAGTTCTTGGAATGCGTCACTGCATACAAGTAATAAACCCTAAAGAACTGGTAGGGAAGAAAACAAATGAAGATTATGCCTATAAAAAACAGATTTTTCAACTGAGCCCAGAACTCCTGGTGGGATAGTAAGGAGTGGCGAAGCTTCCGCAC
Organism: Ellobius talpinus; assembly: GCA_001685095.1. Taxonomy (NCBI): domain Eukaryota; kingdom Metazoa; phylum Chordata; class Mammalia; order Rodentia; family Cricetidae; genus Ellobius; species Ellobius talpinus. The sequence continues at coordinate 27,488 of LOJH01007076.1, read as the reverse complement.
CATGGACAGTGTGATAAAGACTTGGATACCCAAGAGAACCATTGCAATGGTTACGACAATAATGACTATCATATAGTTGACAACTTGTACGTAATCACGGACAAGTTCTTTATGGAATCTAAAGCAGTGTTTCTCATTGTATTCTTCATTATTTCCATACTGAGAAACCACCAGGGGTACCACAATGACAATCACCAAAAGCCACATAGCCGTACTGGCAGCAACTGCATGCAGTTTTCTATAGAATTCTACTTTGTCTCTGCGCTTGAAGAAGATAAGGTACCTGATGACCAAGATCACCACGTAGAAGAGGAAGGTGAGGTACATGTGTATATGCAGCATGGCACTCACAAACTTGCAGAAAGGTAAGCCAAATGTCCAAGTCCCCTTGATGAGGTATGCCACACGGAAAGGCACAGTCAGCAGGAATAACCCATGGACCACAACCAGGTTAATGACTGCCATGGTGGTCACTGAACGTGAGTTCATTTTCACCAGCAAGAACAGGATGGAGATGACACCTGCCAGTCCGCCAATGAGCACTAGGAAGTAAAGCGAGATCAAATGATGTGCCACTATAGGATCACAAGAGGAACTCTCGGAGGTATTGTGTTCGTCCATTCTTCCAACATTGCCTGCAAAAGCAAAAACACCAATGTACCTGGACGAACTTCCTGACCGTTGTTCACAGCCCCTCTAGTACACTGAGAAGGCGGCTCTGTAGTTTATCTGTTTTCATGGTATTAGACTTCTATGCTTACAGAATGGAGATAATACTGTCTGCATATTTGTAGTCGCTACACCTGAAACACCAAGCCATTTCATTAGTCTGCTTGATATTTATTGTAGCATGATACCACAAACTGAATTTAGAAGGATGTTCATTTTGGTTCACAATTCTGATAGCTCAAGGTCAAGGGGTCACACTAGCTGACTGTGCTGTAGGGAGGTAATAGAACCCAGGGACTGTAAATGGAATGTGTCTTTTCTAACCTCTCTCTCCCTCTTTTGGCAAAGGCATCAGGATTTAATCATGAGGATTCTACCCCCAGAGACACATGGAATGCTGAGTGACTGGTGAAGTGCTACAAAATATTTTGAGCATGGTTCTATTTCTCTAAGTCCTTCTCAATAACGAGGAAATGACCCAAGGATATTCATAATTAACTCCTTGAGAACACTTGCTAATTTGACAAAAGCTCAGGGAAGTCGAAGCAGGAAATAACTATACAAACACTTAACTACTTTTCTCATAGTTTTAACGTCATCCTCTATGAGACCTTGGGTGAGTTCTTCCACTGAAATATGACATGCCTCCCAAGTCTTTCATCTTGTACCTTTACATGGCTTGCAAATTTAAAAATACTCACTCCTACTACTTTTTTCGACTCTTGAACAAAAAAGCCTCTTTGAGTACCTAGTCCTCTCTAATTAATTCTCCAAGTTCTTATTTTTATTATTTATTTTATGTTATGTGTATGATAGTTTTGCCTGCATCTGTGTATATGCACCACATGAGTGCTTGGAGGCCAGAAGAGGATGCCAGATCCCCTGGAACTGGAGTCCCGGATGGGTGCTGGGAATTGAACCTGTGTCCTCTGGAAGAGCAGCCAGTATTCTTAAGTGCTAAGCCTTTTCTTCAGCCCTCCACATTCTCCATTAGCTATCAGTAAGAATTTTTGAATCATTCATTTTTCACTACACAAGTCATGACCAATTTCCTATTTAAATCTTGCAATTGCTTCTCATCTCAAAAGATCAATAATATCCTTAAATCCAGTGTGAAATTCTCGAAGAATTAATAAAACCTCTTTTTAAAAATCCAGAACTCCCTAGATTACTGTGCCTGGATTTTGCTAGTTAAAAGGAAGAGAAGAACTCAAGCCTAGAACTCTGACTTGAAGAGCTGCTTAGTAGTGATGACATCCAAGACATTTGTTTACTGATATTAGGAAAACTGGAACTGAGCAGGAACATAATGCAATTATTCTCTGGGTTGCTGACATTTGTAACACATTTGCAATTGCTCCTAATGCTTTTCTGAACACCTCTTCAAACAATGTATTCTTACCCAAATTATAAACCCATTATTAAACCAAATTATATACACAATGTTGATGAATCTCAAAAGGTTTGTATAAATCATGTATATTCTCAGTGAGGTGGTGGTGCTTCTAAAGGCACAAAAAATTTAATGAAGTATAAAAAATATTTTTCTATGTATCAAGCAGGGAAATGTGCACAGTGACTAAACAGACACACCGATATAATAAATTTTCAGAGGAACAGGGAAGACAATTAGAAAAAACAATCTCTAAAAATGTTTTCTAGAGAAATAATAATTTATGAAAAGTTGAGAAAATGTAGTGATACCTCATGCCATAAAGGTTGTATGTTGTATGATTTCTTTTTCTAGAAAATTCAAAACAAATGTGAGAGAAAATAGCTACATGTAGGGGTGATGGATGAGTGATATCATCATTGAACTATACTCGTAAAACGACCAATGCCCAAGTATTTCCTTTACCTCCATTGAAATGTAATGATATCCTAACTCCATATCACAGAACACACTTTTTGTGAGCAGAGAGCACACTTTCAGAAAGCTGTGGCCCACTTAACCGTATTTCCGTGTAAGCTCCGAGAAGTTTTCTGTTATAGTGCGTAATCTCACCACTTGCCTTCACTTTTCCTCTGTAAAAGGGCAGTGCTAGCGAGTAGAAATGATCTTGTTTCCATCTGAGTCAAGCATGGACATGCCTCCAACACATCTGCTCACCATTTCCTCCAGCTGTTAGTTTAGTGAGACTAATCCTGAAAGAAGAGAGGAAAGTCAGTGGTGTGTCACTTGATCAATCTCTTTATAAACTTCCATGATCATTGCCTTTCAAACATCAGAAGCAAGTGTCAAATGATTCCTGTCTGCCAGGACAATATTATATTGAGTTATTTACTCTCGTTGTAGGCTCATAGCTGTGCAGTATGTTGTGACATGGAATTTAAGATGATAAGATAGCCTTTAGGCCCTTTTTGTAGCTCCATGAGCAGGAGGTGGGCATGAACCAAGAATCTATAGAGTGGTTCACTCTGCACATGCTCACTCTTTCTTGCTTCCTTCACTGTTATAGACTTTCTGAAGCCATAGTTCCTGAATGTGACAGTTGCTGGCCAATGATGAACATAGGTGTACAAAAGCTTTAGTTCATCTGGTAATACGTCAGTGGCTTGATCCATTTGCTCTAAGAATGTTGTGGCAGACTTCTGGTACTATAAGTTCTGGATCTCAGCTTTCAAGATGATATATTAGACATCCATCATAAATATTATTGAATGTAAAGGGAGTAAAGCAGTTAAAAGTCAAATTAAAAGATGGGTTTTTAGGCTGAAGGGGCCCAGCTCCACAGCATTTACAAATATCAATCTTTAAATGTGCAAGTCAATATAAACATTGCAGTGGGCTTATACATTCACTGTGAAATGCTCTCTTCCTTTCTTTTTGTCTTGGAAACAAGAGTTCAAAAAGTAGTTGTTATTGTCAACTTTACACAATATGGAGTCATTTGAGATGAAAGATCAGACAGCCCTGTGGCCATGACTGTGAGACTGTCATGTTCTATGTAAGAGGGTCCAGACTACTGCTGACAGTACCATCCCTAAAGAGGTGTTCTGAGTTACATAAGGAATCTAGCTGGGCATGAGACAGCAAGCAGTGGTATCTGCTTCAAGTTCCTGCCCTGCTTGAGTCTCTGACCTGACATCCCTCAGTGATGGACTGTAACTTGTAAGATTAAATAATCCCCTTCTTCTCCCATGTTGCTTTTGGTTTGTGTTTTATCATAGCAACTGAAAAGCAATCTAGGGCAAAATCTATGCTATTTTATGATTCGTTATTCTCAGCCTCAGCTGGCTGGCTGGCCAGATGCTTGGATTATGGACATGCACCACCATACCTGGCTCTGTCTCCAATGTTTCTAATAATTTTCTTTGAAATTTACCCTTTCTGTTATTTTCGGCCTGCTTTGTTTACAGAAGTTCAACCCCTTGGGAGCACATATAAAATATCCTGCATATCAGATATTTACATTGTGATTCATAAGAGTAGAAAAATTACAGTTATGAAGTAGCAATGAAATAATTTTATTGTTGGTGGTCACCGCAACATGAGAATCTGTATTAAAGTGTCTCAGCATTAGGAAGGTTGAGATCCACTGGTTCAGAGCCTATATTTTGTACCTTTTCTATTCTCTTTAGTTATAGGCTTAAGGGCTCTTAGATTTAAAATACGTCTTTTAAACAAGACTGTGTCTGCCTCTTCTCTTACAATACTACAAATTCAGAGCATTTTTTATTCTTTTTTACCCCTTCCTTACACATTGGTGTTTGTTTTATTCTAGAATATGTATGTTTTATTCTAGAATAAACAACTTAAACATATGTCTTGTGGAAGTTTTTAGAGAAACCATGCAAAAAAAAATGGTCCCTGTCAGCAAAGTCCCAGTAGCACAGTATGTGGTTTAATGTTCCCATTTGGGTTCAGAGAATCAAACTTTTCCATCTACTACAACTAAACAAAGTTAGACTAGCTAGACAGTGCATTCTAAAGAAGTAGTTAGCAGATGTTAGCTATTGCAAGTAGACAATGTGAGACATGAACTGATAAGATTAAAATAAGCTATCATGAATCTTAAATAAAATACATAAAATTGGGACAGGCAGCTAATACTAAAGACCTTTGGAAAAGCCATATGGAAACCTACTACTATATATTCACACATGATAGAAATTTAAAAGGAGTTACCATATAATGGTGGGGACAATAACCCTAATTAGACATGTTTTATCACCAAGTAAAATTTCCAGTGACAGGAATGGATATATCTTGTTGAGTTATTAGTCGAAAGGGTCCCATAGACTCTCCCCCTCCTAAATATTACAGAACTATTGGTTACTCTGAACAACCTGATGGTAAGACCCTATTGCTGAAGACACCACTTACTTATGTCAGTGAACACAGAAAAACCAAGCTGGTTCCCAAATAAAAGATTCATCCCTATTGACTAGTGTTCATGGTGCTAGATGGTACTTTGCACATACTAAAGGAGAAAAGTAATCACCAATATTATTCAACTTCAAACCTTTTCACCTACAATATTAACCTGCCTGCAAAGATATACTAGTGACATAGTGGTAGGAAAGTTATTGGACTAACCACCCACTTTTTAAAATTGGATTTAGGACCCACTACATGAGAAGGAACCCATAAATGGCACTCTTGAAGTATCCAAAAACCTGAGACTAGATATGTCATGGGCCCTAAAGGAAAACCTACTACTATTATTCTATTAAATGAACATAACAATAAAATGATTTCTAATGGCTATACCCATAGATCAGTGTGATCGCTCTATTCTCATCATAGAAATGTCTTCTTGCAGCAGATAGTAATTAACACAGAGATCCACAACCACTCAATGTGCAGAGGGTAAGAGAATTTGGAGCACTCAGTCCTAAATGGGATGTTTTTATCAAACCCCTCCCCTCAAGGGTCAGGGATCTGTGACATAGAGGAGGCAAAAAGATTTTAAGAGCTAAAGATGGTGGATGATGCCAAGGGAACACAACCTTCCAGACATAACAGAACTGATACATGTGTAAACTCACAGAGATTGTTATAGAACACATAAGACCTGTACAAACGATTGAAACAACACAGAAATTCCAGTATAGAAAGGGGGAATGTATATAAGGACCCACCCCTAACCAAGAAGCTACTTGTAATTGAAAACTTATGGAAAGAGGGAAATCAGTTTTCTCCAGTGGAGCGACACTTGGCACAACAGCACACTTCAGGGTAGAAGAGATGCCCAAGAGTAGTTGGCCAACACAAATGGACTCCATGTTTTTTGTATGGTTTTGGTTTGTTTGGGTAGTTTTTACCTTTTTGGTTTTCTTGTCTTTTTTTTACAGAAAGAGAAAAATAGAGGGAGAAATAATATAAAGTTAGATATGGTCAAAGATTGTTCACTTGTTTTTCCACTGCTCAGACCCAAATAATCACACAGAAACTATATTAATTGTAACACTGTTTGGCCAATGACTTTAGTGTATTCCTAGATAGCTCTTACATCTTAAATTAACCCATTTCTATCCATCTGCATATTGCCATCAGGCTGTGGCCTGCCAGCAAAGTTTCTAAGATTCCAGCATGTCCTTCTCCTTTGGCAGTTACAGGGCATCACTCTGACTCTGCCTACTCTCTCTATCTCTGTTTGGATTTCCCACCTGGCTTTGCTCTGCTAAGCCATTGGCCAAAA
>LOJH01007075.1:15373-31507 GCA_001685095.1 Ellobius talpinus | reverse complement strand
GGCCCATTAGCTCTAACTTCTTATTGGCTAACACTTATATCTTAATTTAACCCATTTCTTGTAATCTGTATATCGCCATGTGACTGTGGCTTACCCAGTAAAGATCTGGCATCTGTCTGTGATGGGGCTACATGGCTTCTCTCTGACTTCGCCCTTCTTTCTCCTAGCATTCGGTTTAGTTTTCCCTGCCTAGCTAAGTTCTGCCCTGCTATAGGTCCAAAGCAGTTTCTTTATTCATTAATGGTAATCACAGCATACAGAGGGAAATCCCACATCATTTCCCTTCTCAGGTCTTTGATGGGGTTGAATACTAGATAGTCATAGTTACTTTCTTCTCATAACTTAACCAAGCCATTTTTAATACAAGACTTAGACTCCTTAGGATAAGATAACTATTAAAACATTTAGCATATGTTTCTTGCTTGATGTTGCTCATGCTGGTTGTAATTCTAATTTTTATGTATGTTTCTGCTTCATCTTTTCCCTGGACAATACTTGATATTTGTTCTTATTGTATATCATTTTGTATTAGGCTTAGAACACTCTTATTTAGACAAAAGGAGGGAGGTGCTGTGGGAACTCATTCAGCCAATAGCCTTTAAGATACTGGCCCACTTTGGGCATGGTCCAATGTACTACAAATGCAGACGAAAAGTGTGGGAGGGTCTCTTGGCTGCTGGTTTTGGTTACAGTACCCAGAGCACGCAAAAGACTGTGGATTGCTACTCTTTCTGTGAGTTTATGCCCAGGTAAACAAACCTTTGTTATATTCCATTCGGGGCTATTGTGGAACTCTTTTGTGTGCCAACAAGAGAAAGAGTAAGAAAGGAGGAGGAGGGGGAGGAAGAGTAAGAGAGAGGGAGGAAGAGAGGGAGGAAGGGCTAGAAGTGAAATGAAGTGGAAAAGAGAGTCAGTGAGAGGGAGGGAAGGGGAAAGTGGGGGAAGGGGAGAGGATAGAAATGAAGGGACATGGAGAGGAGAGGGACAGAGGGAGGGAGGAGGGGAGAGAAGAGGGGGGGAGAAGGGGAAGGGAAGGACAAACTCCGGGGAGCACTTGGTTTTCTGAATCCAAGAATTGTAGGTTATTACTATCCAGGCACCTCAGACAGGAGTGTGAAGTGGACACTTGAAACTGTCAGGGAAGACCAAAGCCGATGTGAGCGTGTTCCCAGAGGTCTGCCTCACCTCCTTGCCTGGGAAAGCAATTACCCTCGGCAGAGAATCTACCAAATTGGAGCACTCAGTCCTGGCAAATGCTCATTTGATAGGCAGGGCAGACTGGTGGCCTTGCCAGCTACCTCCAAGCTGTCCCTGGGCCCCGGCAGCCACTTTCCTGCTTCCATAAGCCAGTAGCAGCCTGGAGAGTTGAGCTTCCCCTCAACATCCCTGTTGTACTCCCTGGGCAGAGGGCAGGTAGGCAACAGCCTGTTGGGACCAGGGCTTATTCTCAGACAGCATCCCCTCCACTTAGTTGGGTGACTGCGTGGCCTTCCCAGGAAAATGCAGCTTTCCAATCAGAGTCAAGAGAGTGAATCTTCCCATACTGTTTTTCCCCCCTGGTCTATTTGTTTAAAAGCTGTCACTTTCCCAAACTTTAAGTGGCATTCTTGGCCCTGTCAATCATTTGCTTCCCAGCAGGTTCAGAATATATCTAGAAGGTGTTTTCAAACCCTCAGGTTCCCGGCAGCACTGTGAACAGCGTTGTGAGCAGCATTCAGATACTCCTGTATGACCAAAGCACATTGCCAGGACTCCAGGTTTAATGAGCAGTGTTTCAATGGCGACACCAGGGTGTGGCAGACAGAGGCAAGCAACTGGGGATTCGATAACTGCAGTGGAAGTCTGGGCCACCTCCAACAGGCTGGAAACTGAGGCAGACACCAAACCTGACCCCACTCCCAAGGATGCTGCTGGCACCCTGCCTGATGCTCCTTCACCTTTCAGAACCACCAAGCTGGGTTAGGATCCACCTATCACTGGCTTCCACTAGTATCTGAGGCTTGGACCCAAAAGAGCATTCCTCAGGCCTCAAGTGGGAATTACTTTCATGGTGTATCTCAGACTCCTCAGCCCCCAAGGGTTCCCCTTCATCAGACTCTGAGGATCACAGTCTAGCCCCTTGTACTCCCTAAGGCTCTTCCTATCAAACCTCGAACATCCAGGCAGCCCTCTTCTGTCCCATCTTTAGGGAACCCCAGCCAAGACACTGGTTTGATGGTTAATATTAATTTTCGGCCTGAGAGCACTTAGAAGCCCCAGGACAGGGGCCTCCAGGCCTGCCTACAGGGCATTATCTCGTTTATATTGACTGAGATGGAAGACCCGCCCACTGTGGGTGGCCCATTATCCTGGCTGGCATGTTAGACTGCAGATGGAGAAAGGAAGCAAAAGGTGGGCGTCTGCTTCAAGCCTGAGTCACCTCAGTTTGCCGCCATGATGGACTGTAGCCTTGAGTTCCTCCCTGGGATGGATTGTACCATTCGACTGTGAGGTGTAGAGGAAACCCTCTCTCCCTCAAATTTCTCTCGTCAGAGTATTTTATCCCAGCCATGGAAAAAGGAACCAAGACGCCAGTCATACCCTGTTGACTGACAACTGCGGTGCGGGGGGCGTAGCTCAGGGGTGTAACTGTTTGCATCCCACCACTGTCAAAAACAAACAAACAAGTAAATAATAAATAATCCCAAGAAACAGTTGGCTGCTTTCCAGAAGAGGAAAGCAGAAGCTTGAAGATACAGGAGAAGAGATACACCAAGCCAAGACAGCGATGAGACGATGAGCCAAGGGAATTGCTCTGCGTTTCTTCCTTCAATTTTGGTTCAGTCAGTCATTTGGAAGCAATCACACTTTGATGATGGTTAGTCTTTGGCCACTGGGAAAATAGCTACAGTGAGTGAGTGCTATTAATGTAAATCTTCAATCGTGTCTCACATCTCGGATCTTATGTAGTTGTGTGTTCACTGTGTGTCAAATTTGAGCAAAGAAGATTCTCAAAGCCCAAAGGATGTCCAAGGCTTCCGTACTCATTACGCCCATTATCAAATTCCCCCAGGAAGCAGTGAACATCTCTCTGTGTTGCGCACCTCTTGAGTGAGATGTGAGCCCCTTTGCGAGTCTGCTTCCAGATTTAAAGTGTAGAAAACGGTACTGCTTTTATGGGAAGGCTGTTCCTAGGCTCACTTGGGTTCTTGTGTGTCTTGCTGGGCTGGGGTGAACCACAGCTTCACGTATGTTAGACAAGTGCTACCCCACTCTACCTCATTTCCAGACCCAGTTCAGACATTTTTGTTTTACTTGTTTACATTTTTGAGACAAGGTTTCCTGTAGCCAATACTGGCCTTGAACTCACTCTGTAGTCTAGGATGACCTTGAACTTCTGAAGCCCCTCCTCCTTCCCTCTCTGGGATTATAGGGATGCACAGCCATGCTGGGTTTTCTGCAGCACTGGGGAAGGCACCCAAGGCAAACACTCTTCTGACCCTCTGGCCTCTCCCTCCTGAATGCAGGGATGACAGACATGTGCCGCTATGTCCTGCTCTAGTTACTAGTTTTAATTTCATTTTCTTTTTGATTACTCGGAAGGTTGAATAATTTTCTTGCGGTTATTACAGATTTTGCCTTTCATGTCAATTGTCTGTACTTGCCCTTTTCCATTATTCTTCAGGACTATTTTTTTCCTTCAATTTATCCATTTAATAAATTCTTACAATGCTCTGGGAATAGATTTAAGTGTTTTACGTATATTATTAGTTTTGCCATCTTCACTCTATAATTATAAATATAATAATATAGAATTATCATGTAATTTTTACTTATTTGATGTAATTACTATCTGGTCAGCATGATCCATATTTCTCTGTAATAGGAACCAGAAGGCCTCTGCCCCGACAGTGTTCTGGTTGCATCTCTGTTGCTGTGGTAATATAGGTGGACAAAAAGCAATTTAGGAGAGCTTTATTTGGCTTTACCATTTCAGGTTGCAGTCTGTCACTGCGGGTAAGTTGAGGCAGGAACTCTAAGCAGCAAACCACACTACCTCTATAACCAAGAGCAGCGTGAAATGGATGGATGCGTGCTTACTTGCTCTCAGTTTCTCTGCTCTTAACACAGTTCAGGAGCCTCTGTCCAGGGGGCTAGTCTTCCCGCATCATAACTAATTGATTGCTTTAATTAATAAACAATCCCCCTACAGGCATGTCCACAGGCCAACCCAATAGAGGCAGTCCATCCCTGAGACTCTTCCATGGTGATTTAGGGTGTGTCAGGTTGACCAAGCCGACCATCACAGTATGGAAACAATAGCTTGGCCCATATCCTCTAGCTCAGTGAGTGGAAGCCAGGCTTGCTTCCCTGACAGCGCTCCCTTATGGTGAACAACCTATACAACTGCCCGCTTTCATAACAGATATTTGTACTGGGTGTACACTTATCAATGAGGGAGATGAGGTTCAGGGAATTTTCAGCTGTCTTGTCCAATCTCCCCCACTTCTAAACAATCAAATCAGATTTGTGCACAAATGTGGTTGCTTTCAAGTCAGAACTAAATATGATATTGCACCATCTTTCTGTTATGTCTAGCAATGCCCTTTTTTCTTATGTTGATTTTTCATTTTTTTTAAAGTGTGGATGATTTAAATGTTTCTACAGCTAGCTGAGCAATTGATCTCTTCACATTTAAAATATTTTTGTTTTTCTGCTTAGGAAGTATTGATTGTTTTCATGATGGGTTTATCCATCTTTTCTTTGACTTTACTACACCCAATTCAGTGCTACTTCAGCTATAAATACCCAAGATGCTGCTTCAAAGTCAGTACCATGTCTCTGTTTCCCCAGCTTCTTGGGGGTGAGTGTTCACCTGGGAGGCGTCTTGGAAGTCCTGTTTCCTGGGTAACCTTGCAGGGTGACTTGAGTTGTGGTGCCGTGCACATAGCTAAGGAATAGGAGTAAGACAGTCTCCTTTGATGTGTCTGTGTTTAGAATCACTGGGGTTGAAAATAAGAAAAAATAGGCCCATGAGACAAAGGAACTGGAGTCTGATGAGTCTCTGAAAACCTCTGTCTGACTTCCTGCCTATCTGTCTGTCTGTCTGTTAGGGGTGTTTTTGCTGTGATAAACATCATGGCCAAAATCAACTTAAGAAACAAAGGGTCTATTTCTACCTATAGTGTCTAGTCCATTATCTAAGCAAATCAGTTCAGGAACTCAAGGCAGGAACCTGGGAAAAAGAACAAAAGTAGAACCCACAGAGGAACTCTGCTTATTGCCGTGCTCTCGTGGCTTGTTCAGCCTACTTTCTTGTACATCAAGGGCCATCAACACATGGGATCCCTCTCCTAATAAACTGGGCCCTCCAGCATTAATAATCAGTGAAGAAAATGTGCCACAGCTTGTCCATAGGCTAATTTGGTGGAGATATGTTCTTAATTGGGGATCCCTCTTCTCAAGTGACTCTAGCTTGTGTCAAACTGACATGAAATTTGCCAGCACAATGCCAATCACATATCTGTCAAGATTTTGGAAGCCAACCATCTTTTCTAGCTCTAACTCAAGCACATAGCTGACTTGTTCTCTTGACTTTCCTGGAGCTGGTGGTAACTTTGAGAAACTCTTTTCTAAATAACCAAAGTTCAAAAACAAATATTCAGAATGCATAAACTATGAAACCACAGAACACAGGAGAAACAGGCTTTCTATCTCACCCACCCTGGCTGTCCTAGGCCAGGGCTGCATCTCTCTGTATATAGGAGGACAGGGACTTTCTGACACTCATTTAGAATCCAGGACTCACTTTCTGGCACAGCCTCTCCACGGACCATCTCTTCTTTCCATTCTAAGGGTGTTGCTTTATGCCCAGTCTATATGTTCTTGCCACCAAATGCTATACAGCAAAACATTCTACAACCTCTGTGAGAGCTGCCAGGTAGACATATTATACACATAGCATTCAGACTAGCGGAAGAGCAACCTGAACACTACTTCTCCTAGGTCTCTCTCTATTGCTGCCTAATTATCCTGTGAGTGCTCTTGAACTCCTCTGGATCTTCCTTACACCTGCTCTGCTGCATTATTTCCTAGATGAAGGGGATCCTCTTCTATTCTGGACTCCCCCCCAGTTGCTTACCTCCAAATTCTCTTTGGCCCCACTCTCTGATGTCTTCTTGTCTAACTTCAGCTCTCTAACTTTTCTTGACCCTCCCACCCAGCTCATCAACCAAGTCAATATTCCCGAGTGACCTTAGCTCTTGTTGCAAAGACTTGAGCCACTCAGCTGAGCCCTGTTTATGTGTCTGACTCATAAGTCCATGGATATAAAGAATGGTTGATCTTTTAAGTTTTAGAATGTTTTGTTATATAGCATTAGATAGCAAGAACATACAGGTTGGGCATAAAGGCCACTCTGAGAATATCAATCCAGTATAGCCCTAAAGAAGTAAGAGTCTTACTTAACCCCCATTATTCCAAATAACCCAAAGGGGTTCATTCCAAGCCCATCAGTGGGTACCTACAACCATGCATAGAACCTGTGATGTTTGCCTTTACCTGTCAGTTTGACACAATCTAGAATCATCCATGCAAAGAGTATAGTTGAGGGATTGTCTACATCAGGCTGGCAAAGACAGCTTTGGAGATGACTGATGGGTTAGCAGGTCCATGGAAGTGCCATTTACTTGAGAAGATGCCTATCAAGGAGCATATTGGAGAAGAATGTTCATTTGTGCATCATCTATAAATTTAAGGTGGTTTTATACAGTAAAGTGTAGATCTCTAGAGCCAAGTGGGTGCAGAGATTGGAGATCAGATGACAGGTCTGGAGTGACAGTCCCATGTGAAGAGTCATTAGCGCAGAGACATTGTTAGGGTCCATAGGTAGGTTTAGGTCACCTGGGATGAATGTTCAGAAGGATGAGAGCTCAGGATCTCTGCCTGAGAAATGCCAACTCTCCTGAGTTGAAAGAGGAGGTAGAAGAGCCAAAGGGGGATTTGGGGGGATGCCCAGAAAGATAAGAAGAAAACCTAAGTGTATTACTACATTTTGGAAGCCAAGAGAAGAATTGCATTCTAAGGAAGGACTGATATTGTCCGTGGTAGTTTGAATAATGGCTCCCATAAGCCCATACTATTAGGAGGTGCGACTTTGGTGGAGTAAGTGTGGCTTTGTTGGAAGAAGTGTGTCACTAGGGAGTGGGTTTTGAGGTCTCAAAAGATCAAGCCTAGCCAGGGTGTCACTGTCACTTCCTGCTGCCTGGGGATCCAGATGACATCTGGGGATCCAGATGTAGAACTGACTCTGCTGACTCTCTACCATCATGTCTGCCTGTGTGCCACCATGCTTCCTGCCATGGACTAAACCTCTGAACTATAAGTCAGCCCCAGTTAAATGTTTTCCTTTATAAGAGTTGCTGTGGTCTTGGAGTCTCTTGACAGCAATAAAACCCTAACTAAAACAGTATTAAATTGCAGAGAGTTCCAGTAAGATGGAGGCAAAAAGTGAAAAGTGAATATTAGAATAGACTTCAAAAAAGTTGCAGATGGCTTTAGCGAAGAGTTTCAGTTGAAGTCCAGGTGATGAGATACACACACTGCAGCATGTGGGCAGAATTTATATGGGATCAGACATAGACCTGGAGTTAATGTTTTTGTTATCATTTGAATGTAAATGTCTCCGGAAGGCTTGCGTCTTTGAACACCCAAACTGCAGATGGCTGTGCTGTTTTGGGAGGTCGCGTTGGAACCTTTGGGAGAGGGTCTAGCTGGAGGAAGTGAGCCTCTGGAGGGCACACCTGGAGGTTTATAGCCTCGTCACATTTCCTTCTGTGTCTGCTTCCTGATTGTTGAAATATGAGCCAGCATCCTCAGCCACTTGCTTGATGCTTTCTCCACCATGGTGTTCTCTACCCTTAGCATAGACCCTTTCTACCTTAAACTGTTTCTTGAGAAAAGTAACCAGTACATGATATAGTTTTTCAAACAGAAGATTCTAGAACAGGTTTAAATGGTACTAGAAGGATCAAAGAAAGAGGAAGAAAGAGAGGACACTTCCTGTTTCATTCTTCCAATTGTTGCCAAAATAGTCTTTTAAAAAATAAATGTGTTTTGGGGTTTTGGGGGTGTATGTGTGTGTGTGTGTGTGTGCGTGTGTGTGTACTCGCAGGGGTGTATGTGCATGCACACACACATTCACTAACACTCTCAACCTAATCAGGTTTCTCCTTCATCTGCCTTCGCTGCTCTCAGAGCCTCCTCCACCTTTTGAGATGAAGCACACAGGGCAGTCATTGTTGAATGGCTTGCTCATACTTTAGGCAGTCACACACACACACAGGGTTTTTGTTGTTGTAATTTTGTCATGCCTCACATGGCTCAGACTGTTCCTTTTAGCAGGCCACCACATGTGGAATGAAAGCCCGTCACCTCTGGCTTCATTTCTGACTGTCTGTCTCCTTTATGTTGTCTGACAGTGCAGATCAGCCATTTTCCTAAACCAACAGTTACCTTAGATTCCAGGAAGAGCAAGATGGTCCACAGAAGGACAGTTAAACACAATGGCTAGGCTGAGACTTGGAGCAGAAGTGACTGTCTGATCACAAGAGGTGACAAAGATAAAGGCTTACAGACCCTGCAGACCAGAACTGAGACAATGATTGCCCAGGCCACACTTTGATCAGACTTCTGGCCCAACTCTTCACTACTTAAAACTCATGTCGGTACCTGAGGATAGACTAGACCTCTTACCCGAGGATAGACTAGATCTCTTTATTTACTCTTCTTCCTCACATGGTTACATTGAATACATCTCTTTCCTCCTCCTTCTCTCTCCTCTTCCTCCTTCTCCTCATCTTCCTTCTCCTCCTCCTCCACTTCCTCCCTCTCCTCTTTCTCCTCCTCCTCCCCCTCCTCGTCTTATTCTTTCACTTTTATTCATCTCTTCCATTGCTGTACTGGGGATGGGTCCCTGAGTCAGCTCTTTTGAGCTGCCATAGCCCAGGCTTTTGCCCTGCAATCTCTGGGAACACTAGCTGGGACAAAGTAGAGTTCTTACCCAGCACAGGTAGTTATGAAATGGTGATTCCTCCCTCCCTCCTCAAGCCTCACATAACACCTAACAAAGACTTCCTCTGTCTCCAAGCACTGAAGGAAAGTGGGCTCTGCTCTAATTGGACGACCTTGGGTCATGTGACCAACTGGAACCAATCACTGGGAACAGAGAAATGTCACTGTGGATTGGCTTAGATCTGTGAGGACTCATCCCTAGAGTCAGGAGTGGCTTTAGTCCCACCTGTACTGCCCCATGTTTGTTCATGGAGGCAGTAGAACAAGAGTAAGCAATAAATACTCACATGTAGCTCTTCTCGGTGCTGCCCCAGCATCCCACACGCCTTTGCATAGTCCTTTGAACAATCACTGATATGTCCCTCTCTGGTCTCTTATATGAATACTAGGTCTTTGAGGGCTGAAACTAGAGATATTTGATTCACCATTGAAAATATACCCATGCATAATATCATGCCTGGCATGAAGCAGAAATTCTCTCAAGTGTTTATAAGGCTGAATTAAAATAAAGGAAAATAGAATTTAGATGATCAAGGAGCTTAGATCCCCCTATCTCAAAGCTAAATGGGCTCAATTTATATGCAAGGACAATGGCCAACCCTAAGCCTATCTTGTTTCCATTCTTCCTTATTTTCTTCCTTTTCTCTGATGGGCAAGGAAAGGCTTGATTTATTCATCCCTGGTCCTGCCCTCCCCTAATCTGTAGCTTGTGTCATGTTTCCTTGTTTGTGCTCCCCACGGTCCAGATTCCAGTGCGCCTGCTCGGTCTGCCTCGGGATGATGAACTCTGCAAACATCTGTTTCCAGGAATGGACTGCATTTTAATTTAATTGGAAAAGCAGAGGCGCCTTGCACTTCCTTACCTTTGGGGTTTAGTGTGTAGGATTATTGGTTTGTTTATAATTCATGTCCTATTCGCTTCTGATTTTTAAAAAAAACACCAATCACATTGAAGCTGTGATAATCAGAGGGACTGTGTCCTTGAGAGGCCACCTTGGTCTCATATTGTCGTTCTGGTTGTAGTGAACTTGCTGTGTGACTTTATACAACTTGTTAGCTATTTGTGGGCCTGGGTTTGCCTCACTCATCTGGTGAAAGACTGGGTGTGTCAAAGCTGGAGGTGGATGAGTGGAGAATCCTTCTTGGAGTGGTACCCAAACTTCCCTTTTGCTTCTCATCAGTGGGTGCTGAGCATGGCTGAGGGAGGAGTCTTGTTGAATATGCACATTACAAGACAGTGAGCCATGGAAACCCAGTAGGAGCTCACTTATATAAAGTAGCTTTTCTAGCTACTCTGCTCCAGTGGTGCTTTCCCGGTGATTGACAGGGCTTTTCAGAAGCCCACCTCTATGCTAACATTGATGGTGTGTGAGCGGGTCGTTCCTGGAACCCTTTGACTGTGGTCTGACTTTATTATTTCACCCGCCTTTGTTTTTAATAATGACGACACACCCTAGATAGATAAAGACATTTTAATAGCACTCTTCAGCATAGCTGCTCCGGCACCTGCACTGTTCCTGATTGCCCAGAGCCTTCAGACGGGTTGCAGAACGCGTGCAGAGAGAAAGCTGCCTTCGCCTCGAAAGCAAAGCTATGACTATAATTCCCCTCAATTGCAGTCTAGTCTCATTTGATTTGTGCTCAAGGGTACTTCAGATGGATGGATTTCAACAGTTGGGCTATCTCGGTACAGCTGGGAGCCTGAAGAGAATGAAAATCACTTCGTGATTCTGTTAGATACCGGATGTGTTGGGTACTGAATGTGACCAAGGAATTTGTCTCTGGCTGAGGGGAGAGGGGAGGGGAACAGAGGGGTGAACTTGCACCTGATGTTATATAACAGAAAGCCCTGAAGGCTGTCTCTCTCTGGATGTATCTTGTTTTTGACAGCGACTCCCAGGCATCACATATACGTACTTTTCAGGGTGTTGCTGACTGCAGTCATGACAAGTTATGAACTGGCAAGAGTATGTATGTGTAAGAAACTCCTGTAATTAATCTCTTAGCTGGCCAGCACCCTGCCTTTCTTTCTGTTTTTACCCAAACACAGACATCCTCACAAACCTTGTTTCCACAAATTTCAACATGCTTCTTGCCAGAGAGAGAGGTTCAAAAAAACTTGTTTTTATCTATGATTAAATCTAAGAGAATTTCCCACACTGCTTCCCAGTTCCTTGCCTCTCTGGTAAGCAGTGCGATCCATCCATCAAACCCCTGACAGTCTCTTAGTGCCAGGTCACGGGCACCCTTCCCCGGGAACATATGTGACCACTAAGCTGCTCGGTGCTGGAACCCTGATGATTCCCCTAGCTTCTTTTTATTTGATAATAGAGAAACCAGATACCAAAATGCAGTTGTATTTATGAATCTTCTGTCGTGCTGTCAGGATTATTTTCCTGTTCGTGTGAAGTTTTTATAAATTCATCCTGAACACTAAGTTCTTAAATGTGCTTTTTATCCCTTGAATCCATAGTAAAAGTTTTACAAAAGAGGGAAGAGAGAGAGAACTGTGGCACATAATGGAAAATGATCGATGAGAACATAGAGCCTTGCAGGATATATATTTTCAGAAAGGACTTCCAAGGAGGAATCTGTCACGGCAGGACTGGAAAGTGTATACTCCATCTCAGAAGTTCTGGACTGTAAAATCAAGATGCCTATATTTTGCTTTTGAAAAATATTCTATTCAGAATATAAAAACCACAGCATTTTTTCCTAAATCATGCTAGCTTATGAGAAAACAAACAATAAAAAGAGATGCTCCAAATCCATTGCCTGTAGCAATGGGGTGTAAAGAGAGGCAGGCAGAGGGAAAAAAGCAAGTATTTTCTCCAATCCTGCGTTGCCACCATCCAGCTTTTTAACAATAAGTGAGGAAAGGGGGGAGTGCTTTGTGTTAGCTGGTACAGACTGGAGTTTGTTATGATGGCAGGAGGCCCCACATCTTAAAGGCATGCAAGGGCTACAATTCATTTTTTCCTTTTGTATACACAGAGTGTGTGTATGATCGTGTGCTCACATGCCAAAGAATCATGTGGACATCAGGAGACAACTTGGGGGCAAGTCAGTTCTCACCTTTTGTTTTGTTTAATATAGGGTTCCTTTTTTTCTTTTACTCCTGCATATGCCAGGTTAGCTGGTACACAAGCTGCCAGGGGTTGTCCTGTGTCCTCTGCACACCGGATTTCAGGTGCTTATATTACATGTCATTTGGGTCTTCTATGGGTTTTGAGGATTCAAATTCAGGTCCTCATGATTATGTGGTAAGTGCTTTTAGCCCCTGAGCCACTTCCCTAGCTCACTGACAGTTGGTCATGATATCATACCACGTCATCTTGGCTCCAGGACTCAGTAAGTACAGTAGCTTCTGTCTGAAGAAGAGGAGAGCCACATGTTGCTTCTGAGGCTTCTGTCTATACTTACTACTCACTGTGTGTTCATTGTGAGCAGGTATGTGTGTCTGCAAGGTGTGTATAAGGCCAGAGGTAGAGTTCCCCAGGTGCTATCCATTCTGTTTTTTCTTTCTTTCTTTTTTTTTTTTTGGAGACAAAGTCTCTCCCTGAACTTGCCAGACTAGGTTGACTGGCCATGAATTTACCTGTCTCCATCTTGACAGTGTGGAATTACAAGCAAGCTGTTATGCTGGGCTTTTAAAATGCGGGTTCTGGGTATTGGATTCAGGACCTCACTCTTGCAAGGCAAGCACTTTGCCAACTAAACTGTCTCCCACCGTCTTATATTTTTATGGCAAATAGACTCAGGTCCTCCAGCCAGGGCTCCCAAATATGGGATCATTTTAATGGTCTATCAGCAGTTATGAGAATGGCCTCCCAGAACTTCAGACAGGGAATATCATTGCTTGAGGGACTAGTTACTGCACTTTGAAATCTGTTCCTGCCTTTGTGCCAAGACTATGTTCCCTGTCTCTGTAGGGATATATGACCATGGACGGCAGGGATGCCAGTGCTGGCCTGTTCTTGGGAATCCCTTGCTATTGTTCTACTGAATGGTCATGTTGTCATACTGCCTTCTAAACATCCATGCTTCTACCTATAGGCTGGCGCTGCTCTCAGGCTTGGCCAGAGAAGTGTCTACAGTGGGTAGTAAAAGGCCGGAAACAAGTGGCTGTTGAGTGCCCAGACCTAACTGGGACATCGTTATCAACACCCCCCAAGGCTCACAGAGAAGAGAAGGCAGAGAGAATGGAGGAGGAGGAGGACGGGGAGGAGGGTCGTTAGATGCTGTCCTCCGGATATGACATAGTCATTGCACTCATGAACACTCAGCCGCTGTGCTGACCCCAAAACGATCAAGCCAAAAGAACTGATTAGTCAGCATTCCAGGAGGCTGTTACTGAAAAGGCTCAGTGAGTTAGAGAGAGAGAGGCAATGGGGGGGGGCGTCTAGGAGAGTGGAGGGAGGAGTTGGGGTGCATGCGATGCTCGGTGCATACATGTATGAAATGGAAAGACTAAAAAGATGCAACAAGCAGACAAAAAGGGCAAAAGAGGCAGCTGTAATGACATCTACAGATGGAGGTCATGACTCGGAGGCTGAGGTCTTTCTTGTTGGGGAGTGGCACATCCGTGTCTGCTGCAATGACTTCAGCAAAGGAGCAGCTGCCTAGTAATGGAAATGTCCAGGCCTGTGACAGTCTGAGAGGGAGAGTTTTCTTGTTTATTAATGGTTGTTCAGCGACTCCTTCATGTTGGGGTGTTCACAAGTTGTATGTCTGCTGACACTTAGACCCAGAGAAGAGAAAGAAAGGAAGGATCTTTCTTTTGTTGCCTCACGTGTTTGAGCACTTGGTCCCTACCTGGCAGTGCTGTTTAGGGAGGCTGTGGAACTCTTGGAGATGGGACCTCTCTGGAGAAAGTGAGCTCCTGCAGCGTGGGCCTTGAGTTTTAGAATTGAGCATGGTTTCCAGACCCAGTATCTCTTTGCTTCTGGGGTCACTACTGAGATGTGAACAAAGTACCACACGCTCACGACATGGTCACTGCCTATCCCATGCCTTTCCCAGCATGGTGGATGCTACTCCCTTCAAAGTTCAGATAAGTCCCTTGTCTCCCCTCAGTTGCTTTGTTTTATCTTTAAGGGCTGTATGTGAGTGTGTGTGTGTGTGTGTGTGAATGTGTGCACATGCATGCGCACATGCATGCGTGTGTGCTCTAAAATACACTTAGAAGGCCAGAGAGGTCAATGCCGAGTGCCTTCCTCAGTTGCTCTTCACCTTGTTTTTTTGAGGTAGGGTCCCTCTCTGAACTTAGGGCTCAGCCATTCAGCTAGATAGACTGGCCAGGGGTCCTCCTGTCTCCCCTGCCCCAGAGTTGGAGTTATAATTGTCCTTTGTCACTGCTGGCTTATTTTTACTGTGGGTGTAAGCGATTGAGCAGTGACGATCTAACCCCTATGCTTGTGTGGCAAGCCCTTTACCAGCATCTCCCCAGCCCTTCAGTGTTTCCATCAGGAGTCTGCTCACAGTTATGACATAACGGACCATCTGACCCAGTATTTCTTTCACAAGGATCTTTGACAGTGAGGGCTCATCCTGTTACCTTCCCTGAATCTCTGTAGCACCTCAATTCCCAGAAAGACTGTCCCTTCTTACCTGTGTGTACCACAGGACTTTCCCAGTTGTCCCCCCAGCTCCCAGAACACCGACAGCTTATCTACAGAGAGATAGCTTGGTTTAAGGACTGCCAATACTTCATTATTTCCTTGGAGATGGATAAAGCCCATTACCACCAAGAGCCTTGCCGGGAGGAGACCAGTTTCAATTATTTATCCACACAAACGGTGCTCCTTAAGCGGCTGTTCTGACACACACCTAAGCGGATGCCAGGTGAACTGTAGTGGACAGCGGAGTGTCTGGGTCCTCCTTTTACAGCTGCCAGGGAAGCAACTGTGATTGTTAAACTGAGTTGTTTGGATTTAGAATCAACATTGCCTATGGGGTGGGTTTGTAAAGCACGTCCAGAAGGACTAGCGGAGGGATCTTCAGAATGACAGGCACCTTTCTGGAGGATGCTCAGATATAAAGATGTCCGGGGGAGAAGCGGTACTGCTCTGCCTGGACCACCTTCAATCCTTGCTTGTGAGAACATCCAATCTGTTTGCTGCCGCCACCGCCACCATCCTTTGGTCACATTGGAACACAGCTTCCTTGGCCTTCCCATGTAGACTGAAGACCATCCTCCGGCCCTCAGCATCAGATTGGCATCCTACCTTATGGACTAAGAAGTGACCAGGTTCTCAGATGGTCCAATACACAGGGAGCCATTGCTGGACCATCTTGCTCAGTCCCTATCATGGAATCCAACCCCCAAATTTGCCTTTCATAGTAATATATTTATTCTACTGGTTCTGTTCCTCTAGAGGATGTTGATCAATGCAGGAGCTAATTACAAACAATAGGGACTGCTGGGAAGGAAAAGGATTGTGGGTCACAGAGAGAACAGTAGGGACCTCTGAGAACAAGTGAAAGGAGGAAGTGGCATCTGTGCTGAGACTGATGAAAATCTTGGTGGCAGCCAGTTGTAGAGTGTTCTGGGAAAAGTAAACGAAGTTTGCAAAAGCCGGGAGGTAAGGCCTGTGCTGGCAAGGACAGTGTGGTGAGGTTGACCAGAGGTGAGCAAGGGCCAGGGAGGATGGAGAGAATGAGAAAACGCCATCAGGCACTATCCTTCCTACGTGACCCCTGGGGTGCGCTAGGAGATTCTCAGAGGAAGCCAAGAGCCTGCTGTCCACCTGCTGTGCTCACAGAGGCAGAGGTTGGGGAGGCTGTGGCAAGCTTCACTGGGCACAGAAGAGAAATTCTCATTCCACAAGAGAGGGAGGGACCAGACCCTGTGTGATTTGGCTGACCTCCTGGATGATGCTAAGGCTGCTGGGACAAGGCTTCAATGCAAGAGGAGGAGGTGACAGTCACCATCCTTATGTCAATTCTTTTCTATTCTCTTGGCAACTCTGGGTCTCAGTTCTGCTTCATGTTCTTTGGATAAAAAGCATCCACCCATCCATCATCCATCCATTCATCATCCATCCATCCATCCATCCATCCATCCATCCATCCATCCATCCA
>LOJH01007075.1:0-10181 GCA_001685095.1 Ellobius talpinus | reverse complement strand
CTCTCTCTCTCTCTCTCTCTCTCTCTCTCTCTCTCTCTCTCTCTTCTCCTCTCTTGAACAATTTGAGCACTTTCTAAACCAAATGGATGGGTGAAAAAAATTGTTAGATGCCATCTCATGACAAGATCCCAGCTTCCAGGTCCCAGTTGGTAGAGGCTGTACTTACTCAGTACTCTACCCTTCCCTCTCTTCTGCTTAGAGATCACATCTTGCCCAGAATCAAGGCCACGTAACCCATCCAAAGGCCAAGTCTTATTTGGGGAAAGGCCTCCTTTCTGAGAACGCCGTGACTCATACTCTGATGCTCAGAACTCTGACAGGAGTGGGGCCATCTGTCCATTGGCCAGATCATCTCTTGCACTGGATTGGTCCCCCCTGAAAATGCCACTCGTCTTGATCCTCAGACTCTGTCCAGTACCTTGTCCACTGTTGCCAGTGGCTGTCTCTTTGCAGCAGCATCGGGTGACATGCTCTGCCTGATGCCTAAAGAAGCACTTGTTAGAAGATGTGTGGGGGTTGACAGACAGACCTTGGCCATATGCTAACGTGCAGGTGTGGAGAAGTGGCAAAGCCTTTGTGTAAACAAGAAAAATGAAGCAGGCAATTGCATAGACTCTTACAGAAAGGACTGTTTACTCAAAAGTTGAGGATGGTGGCCGCCTCTGGCTCACAGATGTGTTTACTCTGTTGTCTTGAGACAGAGTCTCCAAAGGCTCCGGCTGTCCTGGAACTCTCTATGTAGCCAGGGCTGGCTGACCTTAAACTTCTGCTTCTCTTGTCTGACCCTCCCCAGGGGCTGGGACTGTAGATGTGCACCTCCGAGTCCAGTTTTACAGACGGGCATATGCTTGGCCTGTCAAATTGCCTGTGAAGGGAATGATTGACTTTTTGAAATTAAATAAAGGGAATGCTAAGTTTTTGAACATGAAGAATCCCGTTGAATGAGCGACGTTTTAGGGGAGAATCTTTCAACCACTACTTGGGTACTGTGGTGGTTTGAAGGAAAATAGACCTCCTAACTCATAGGGAGTGGCACTATTAGGGGGTGTGGCCTTGTTGGAAGAAGTGTATCTCTGGGCTTTGAGGTTTCAGATGCTCAAGCTAGGCCCAATGTGTGTCTCTCTTACTCTGCCTGCCAAGCCAGAATTATAACTCTTGTTCTTTCTCCAGCACCATGTCTGTGTGCCACCATGCTTCTTGTCATGGCGATAATGGACTAAACCTCTGAGCTGTAAGCCAGCCCTTTTATATAACTGTTTTCTTTTGTAAGAGTTGCCCTGGTCATGGTGTCTCTTCACAGCAATAGAAACCCTAGCTAAGACAGGTGCAAAGTAGATTTGTCTGTGAACTGCAAGCCATCTGATGGGGAGATTTAGAGTCACGTGACACACCCTTTACTCTGCATAGTCCTGAGTCCATAACAATAAAGAATGACAGGAAGGGAGGCCTGAGCTCCGTTCAAGCTCCACATTTCTGTGAGTCAGGGATTTTCCGAAATCAGATGGGAGGTGGGCACAGGAGTGTGTGTGTGTGTGTGTATGTGTGTGTGTGTGTGTAAGGTTAGGAGCTTTGAAAACAGATGTTCTGAGCGGGAGAGATGACCGCAATGGAAAAAAAATGCTTGCTATGGAAGTGAGAGCTGCATTTTGAATCTCAAAACCCACATAAAAGAGCCAGGCAGGGTGCCGGAGAGCTTGGTGGTGAAGAGTACAAACTTCTCTTACAGAGGACTCAAGTTCTGTTCCCAGCAGCCGTGTTGGGCAGCTCACACTGTAACTCCGGCTCCAGAGAATGTGGCGCCTCTGGTCTCCACAGACACCTGCGCTCCTGTGTGCGTGCCCACAACTAAGCACATAATTAAAAATAACGAAAATAAATCTTAATTAGAAAGGCCAGGCAGCAGCTACCTCTAATTCTAGTACTCAGGGGGTAGACAGGGAGACCCCTGGAACAAGGTGGCTGGTTAGAAGAGAGGACTCATCAAGCTCGGGGTTCAGCAAGAGTCCCTACCTCAATAAATAACGTAGAGGGCAATTAAGGGAGCATCTGATATCAACTTTGGGCTTTCATAGCAAGCGCATACTCATGCTAGGCGTGTGGCTGCTTCCTGTTCTGCCTCTGCTTCCTGACCTGTGGAAATTCAAGCAGCCGGTCTCACACTGGGGTTGCTATAGCCACAGGCTGTTCCCACAGCTGTGCCTTCTGGACTATGACGGACTGTAACCTCAAACTGTAACCCAGAAGACGTCCTTCCTTTTTTAGGCTTCTTTGACCAGGTGTTTATAGTAAGGAGACAAGGAGCTTGCTCGCTGCAGCTGGAGGGCTGCCCAGGTGTTGCTCTGCTTCTCTCTTTAAATCAAACCAAAGAAGCAAATTCAGTACCAGGAGTGGGAGGGTTTCTGCATCATTAAAGACTTTCCTTTTATTGTCTCTGGCTGTGTGCTTCCAGGAACACACCAGCTGTTTGTGAGCCTCCCACTGTGGGAAGGACACACATCTGTGACTCCGGCAATTACCAAAGGGGCTTGAAAAGGAGGGAAAAACTTAAGATAGATTTATCAGGTAATTTATCTCAGTTTTTAATAATCCAGGGAAGCAATGATATGAGCTGCAGAGAAACAAGCCAAGGGCAGAGGCAGAAATAGCTGATGGAAAAGATGCTTGCCTGCGGTAAGTAAGGCACCCCTGCTAGCTGCTAGCCAAACCCCTTAATGTAGCTGGGGCTCCTTCATAGTGTTCCAGAACCAAGTTTGGGATGGTTCCCAGGAAAGCAATGCCCTAGTTAGCCGTAACTGTCAACATGAAATAGCCCCAAATCACCGAGGGAACCCTAATTGAGGAGTTTCGTCCATCAGAGTGGACTGTGGGACCTTTTCCTGATTGCTAATTAATGTAGGAGAGCCCAGCCCACAGTGAGTGGTAATGTCCCTAGTTAGGTGGGTCCAGAATGTACAGGAAAGGTAGCTGAAGGTAGGTAAGCTGTGGAGCAAGTCCATAAATAATGCTCCGTTGGGGCTCCAGTCTCTGCTCCTGTATGACTTCCCTCAGTAATGGACTGTGACCTGGAAGTAGAAGTCAGATAACCTCTTTTTATCCCCAAGTTGCCTTCAGTCAGAGAGAGTGTTTTATCACAGCAGTGGGAAGAAAACTGAGCAAGCAGTTTCATGTGTAGCTGGAGTTCTGGGTATTGGTCTACTCTGTGTTCTCACTCAGGGTTCAGGCAACTTCCATGGTGACAACTCAGCTAAGAGTAATTTTCCTCCTCTGAAAATCTTTTTGTATATAGTTCATTCTCCATGTTTTCCACTTCTCCCCAGCTTTCCCAGAGAGGCCTTTGAGCTGTAGCAAAGAATATTTCCATTCATAACCATGTCTCTGGCTACCCTCATGAGAACAGGAGTCAAAGGTAGAAACGACACACTCAGATGGTTTCCATTGAAGAATGCAAGGCGCTTCTTTCAGTAACATAGGAAGACTACCTAAATGCAGATTCCATCCAGAAGGCCATATCTTGGATAGGCTCATGGTCCAGCTGCACCTTCAACCCATCTTCCTTCCCTTGACACTTTGGAGTGGCACTGACTCCGCCTCTGGTCAGGCTAGGCCTTTCATGTGCTCACACTATCCCACACCAACGACACACATGTATGGAATGGGGCCCAGGCCATGTTCCCTAAAACTGCTTCCTCCTTGAGTGCTTGTTTGTTTTTAAGACAGGGGTCTCAATAGATATCTCAGGCTATCCTGGAAGTCCATTTGTCTCTGTCTCCCAAGTATTGAGATTAAAGGTGTGTGCCACCATGCCAGACTGAGGGGATGCCATCTTAAGAATTGGTTTTAAAGTCTTTTTTTTTCTTAACAGTTAAAGCAAGATAATTAAAAAGAGGAGGTGTGACAGTGGAACAAGGACCCTGAAAATCTTAGGACAGGTGTGGAGGGACCATGACTGACGCCTGACTGTGTCCTTGGAAGCTGGGTCCCTGGAGCCTCTCTTAGGACCTTCCCTGTGCTTTCCCTTCACAGGCCCAGGACCCTCAGGCACTGGGCAGTTCTCCACATCTATAGACTTGCACAGTTTCTCACTCTGTTAGACTCTTATGTCGCCTTGACAAATACCTGAGAGAGGAGAGCATCTGCTTCCCAGGTTCAACACGTGCCGGCTGTGGTCCACTGGCTCCTTTGCTTTGGGTCTGAGGTGAGGGAGAGAGAGCATCATGGTGGCAGGTTACTTCATGGTGGCAGCTTACTTCATGACGGTCATGGTGCAGATAGAGTTGGGGGAGGGAGATGGACAAACAGCTTGAGGTTTGGAGAATAAGACATAGCGTCCATGGACGTGTCTTTGGTGGTTTGAGCTCTCCAACCATGCCTGACTTCCAAATACGTACAGCAGCTCCAAATAACACCATCCTATTGTGAATCCATTGATGAGGTCAGGATTCAATCCCTTCCCTAAAACCCAGCAGCTGGCAACCAAGCTTTCACTCCATGGTGCTGCATGGGATGCATCCAAACTGCAACACTCACACATGGGGGCTGCACCAATACACCCCCCTTGTTTAAGATCCTCCGTGGTGGTTTGAATGAGAGATGTCCCCCACTGGCTCATGTATTCCCAGTTGGTAACACTGTTTGGAAACGCCATGGAGGCGGAGCTTCCCTGAAGGCTGTCCATCACTGAGCAAAGGCAAAGACTCTGTAGGCTGACCACTTCCTGTTCTCACTACCTGCTTCCCGTGTGCCTCACACTATTGTCGCCTTTCCTGCTGTGATGGACAGCATCCCTCTGGAACTGTCGGCTAAAATCAACCCTTCTCTCCTCTCAGCTGCTTTTGGAAATAGCATCTTTATTGCAATAAGAATGTAACTAATACACGTGGCACGAGGCAGACGGGGCAGAAGGCAGCTAGTGCTACACCAGGCGAAGCTGTGCAGGAAAAGCATTTTAAGACTTAAGCTATTACATCTTTAATTTCTTCATTTCCTTCCTGTAGGAGATGTAGGCTTACACCGCCAGACGCTCGCTAGCTCACCGGTGGGAGCTCACTGGAGTTCTTAGCTGCGCTGTTGGTTAATCAGGTGTGCCCATCTCCAGGTGAAACCACGGTACCTCCGGGAGACATGGAACACATGGAGGCCGTGCGGGTTAAGAGTGGCCTGGTTTCACAGTGACAATTTGGACTCTGTGAGTTTCTCACATTGTGCTTAATATGATTGCCTTGTCTGAGAAAAAAGACTCGCCGGCAGTGCCATTGTGGGGTTTCTCTGGAGGGGCTGTCAGCAGCTTAGATTAGCTGTCTCTTTCACGGGCTACTTGTCAGGTCATTTGCGACGAACAACATCTTTCTGATTTGCTTCATGTAAACAGTGTTTATGTGGGGTTTGACTTTTATTTCATCCTCAGTCTTAGCTGCTGAGTTATGAATTGTCTAATTAGAATTGAAGTAGTGGAGTCTCAGGCCCGTGTAAGACATAGCTCCCTGTTGCTATGTGCCTGGCCCTTCTGTTCCCACTTAGACAGGAGAGAAGCCGGTGTCCCCTGCTTATGGGTTTGTCCCTACTCCATTCGTTTGAAGAGGAGTGCTGTCTGGTTCTCCTTCATTCTGTTCTTCTTTCCTCCCTTTGTAGTCAGCTGCCCGTGGGATCCAGGCATTAACTCTGCCTATGAGAAGGAAGGAGTTTTAATGACATCCTTTCCCTAAAGCAACCAGCAATTCTCATTTAAAAGCAAGCAGATGGACTGAGGAGATGGCATGGTGGGTTAAATGCCTGGGGTATGGGTAAAGTCCTGAATGAAAGCCCCAGGATCTACATAAAACTGGATGTGGCAGCCCATGCATCCATATTCCCAGGGTTCCTCCAAGGAAATGGGAGGCAGAGACAAGGGGATCTTAGAGGCCTACAGGCTACCAGGCTTGGTGTACAGATTGGCTAGCAACAAGAGACCCTGTCTCAGACAAGGTGAGCACTGACCTCCATATGCCCACAATTGCACGCATGCACCTGTGTGCACCCCCCACACACACCAAAAAAAAAAGAAAAGAGATTATAAAAAAATATAGGGTTGGTGAGCTGGTGAGATGGCTCAACAGGTAAAGGCTTCTGCCACAAAGTCCAAAACTTAGGTCTGACCACTGAAACAGTTATGATCCTTCAACCTCCTCGTGTTTGCTATGGCATGTGCCTGCTCCCCACATAAATTAATAATTCAAATAATCAGGCAAATGGAGGGGCCCCCTAAAGACCAATTTGTGCTGTGTGCCAGAGTCACCCACCTAAAATCTAGGTAAAGTTTGTCATTACTTTGGTGCAAAGCCTTGGACTATTTTCTTGCTTGGATTTGATAAGAGAACATAAGGTCAGGCAGAAGGACTGCTCCGGTCTTCCCCATCCTGGACTTGTTGGGGAGGTCTGGTAGCTCCTTGGATCTTTGCCGTCTTCCCCATCCCGGACTTGTTGGGGAAGTCTGGTAGCTCCTTGGATCTTTGCCATCTTCCCCATCCTGGACTTGTTGGGGAGGTCTAGTAACTCTGTGGATCTTTGCCATCTTCCCCATCCTGGACTTGTTGGGGAGGTCTAGTAACTCTGTGGATTTTTGCCGTCTTCCCCATCCTGGACTTGTCGGGGAGGTCTAGTAAATCTATGGATCTTTGCCGTCTTCCCCATCCTGGACTTGTCGGGGAGGTCTAGTAACTCTGTGGATCTTTGTGCTCTTTATTGGGCAAACAGGAAACTAGCAGCTGTTTGCCTGTCAAGGTCAAAGATTCAGAGTTGACTGTGCTGCTGTATGTTTAGGGGACTCTGAGTTGGGGCACCTGGACCGTGGTGGACAGTAGACACAGCTTTATTCACAGGACAAGGCGTACACACAGGTAACTGGACCACTCCTGGATGGGCATGACCACTGAAGGTTCCGGAGCACCTGTTGACCCTGGACCCTGGAAAGCCCATGGCAGAAGCAGAGATAGCAGTGGTGACGGCTGGCAGGTTGACCTCAGTGGCCTCTCGGTCAATGGGGGAGGGTACCTACAGGGTCAGGTTTTGTATGGCTTATGGAGAGGCAGGTTCTGGAGAGAAGACACTTGTAGTGTGGCAGTGAGGACTGAGCGAGGCACTGAGATCCAGATCTTTTTATTTACCTGTGTTTTGGGTGTGGGCATTTTTGCCTGCACATATGTATCTCATGCCCACAGAGACCAGAAGACGGCACCAGATTCCCTGGAGCTGTAAGTCATCAAATAGGTGGGTGCTGGGAATTGAACCCAGATCCTCTGGGGGAGCAGCCAGTGTTCTTAACTCCTGCGCTATCTCTCCAGCCCCTGGGACCCTTTCTAATTTGACTTGAGAGCATTACATAGATGAGTACTGAGATATGTCCCAGACCAGTTGCATCTATAATTCCTCAGAATGATTTAGAGAGAATGCAAGCAAAATCTTTATTTTTCCATTAAAAAAAATCAAGCCTTTATCCTTCAACTTGACCCTGATATCTTCATGATTCCCTCAGGGAAACCATGGCTGCGGTAAAGGGTATGAAAATTTCAGGGTGGATTACTTTTGTATTCCCATGAAGACTATCAAATTTGGTTTCTATTGCAAATAGAAAAAAAACATCATGTAGGTATTTAATGACATGGAAAAATGTTCTCAATAGAGTGCCAAGTGTTAAAAAAAGCAAGTTCATTTCCACAATTTTCAATGTGATCTTCTATTGCAACATTAAGTGGATGCATCTCCGTAGAGAAAAAAGTCTGAAAAGATGTGTTCCAACATGCTCGCGCTGCCTATTCTTTGTTTGATGTAGTAATGGTGCCTTTTATTTCTCTATTCTGCTTATCCATGCTGTTTGAATATTTTGATGACAAACATGTATTGCTTTTGTAGTAGGAAAAGAAGTGCAACATAGATTTCTATTTTTAAAAGCCGAGCACAAATCCTAAACAAATCCAGACGGGCTGCCAGCATGCTGGGTGGCAGGGGATGGTGCAGCCCCTTCATCTAATGGGGTGTTGGAGTGTCAGGATCAGGGCTGGCAGGTAATGACTCAGAGCTATGGAAATAAGGCATGCCGGCAGGTGGGTTTCAGGCAGGAAAGAACTTGTGCTGTGACCTCTGGGGTCAGCCTCCAGGGGCTTAGTGCAGATTCCAAGGGGTAGGGGTACGGTCATGGGGCAGGTGAGTTCCTGGTTTGAACTTTGATGTCTTGAGCTGGAGACTGACTCAGGAATACAAGGAGTAGGGAGTGATTAGCATCCATCCCCAGGAGAGCATTCATTACCACAAAGGGAAGTTGCATAGCGCGCTCTCCCACAAAGAAGCATCAGACAGAGATTTGGAAGGATGTTACTCTCTTTGCTACATTGTACATAGAGGTGTTTGGTGGTTCCCTCATCCTCTGCAATGTCAAGGAGGCCGTTGGTGCATGCTTATGTGGTACATGTGCGCATGTTTGCATGTGGGGTGTGCCTGTACATATGTGAGGGAGGGTGTAGAGACCAGAGACTGGCAATGCTGTCTGCCTCAGTTGCTCTCCACTCTACTTATTCAACCACGGGGTCCCCTGCTGAATGAGCTGAGGTTGCACCAGTTTGGCTGGTCTAGCTAAACCAGCTTGCTCTGGGACTACCTGGTCTCTGCCTTCCGAGTGCTGACTGGGATTACAGGTCGGCCATCACACCCACTGTTTTTTTTGTGGATGCTGGAGATGTGGACTATGGTTCTCTTTCCTGCAAAGCAAAAGTGTTTACCTATGAGTCCCCCACCTCCAGACTGATGAGTTTTATAAACTCTTCCTAAGGTTTAATCACTGTTCTACCAGGACAGCAGGAAGGGGTCATGTGCCATTCTGTGTCAGGAGACTAAGGCATGGAGCAGAGGTGGGGGAGGGGAGCATGGGGGGGTCGAGTAGAGGGATGGGAAATGGGAGGTGGGAGGAGGGGGCATTGAGATTAGCATATGAAAGAGTCCGGTTGGCAGAAGACCAGAAAGCACACCCCTCCCCCCAACTAGGGCTACAGTAGGGGACAACAGAGCATGCCGGATCTCCAAGGGTGGGAGAAGGTGGGTGCTGAGTCACCCCAAGAGGCTCACTCTTCCAGCGACTGTCGTTAGTGCTTCCAACCTTTCCAGCTCTCTTTCTCAATAAAATATTTCTGTCGCTATCCATCTGTCCCTGGTCCTAGTCTTTCTTCCAGACGTAAGAACCTGGGACTTTCAGCAGACACCAGCCTTCCAGACCCTGCTCAGCATCTACGAAAACTCCCCATCCTGTGAAGGAGTCTAGCGTACCAGCTGAGGTAGACCAGGGTTCGCCCGGGGTTCTCCCCACCCTGCCTCCTACTTGCCTTCACCGTGCTGTATCCTTGTACTTTACCGTAGTTTAGCTTGGGAGAAGATGGAGGCTCATTTTAGGATCAACCTTCCTTGATAGATCTCATTAGCAGCTGCACCACCATGCGGGGCTTTAGTCATTGTTCCTTGAAATGCTGCCTGGCCTCCCACTGGCTGTGTGATCTCGGGAGTTAATCTCCCTGAGCCTAACCTTTCCGCCTAGTCCCAACTAGGGTGGCCCTCTGGTGTCTGGGGTTGTTCAAAGGGCTGGTGGCGTGAGAGCCCTGACTCGGGGTGTTCCTGAGTGGGGCTAGGTATCCCCATGTGCAGAGGCGCCTCTTAGAAGTTGCTTTTGCTAAAACACATAGATGCCTTACGCGGTAACTAAACACAGGATGAAAGCCTGGCACCTCTGCCCTTATTCTTCATATGTCTGCCTTCTCTGTGAGTCACCTACTTAACTGCACAGGGGCATGTTAACTACTTAGGGAGTGTCTGCCTAAAAACTTTTGGTGCCTATCTATCTCTTTCCCATTGAAGGCTGAAGGCACAGACAGGAATGTAGGTATCTTACAATGTCTTCTTCCAGATCCCACGAGGATGCCTAGCAGCCCGGAGTCATTATCCCAAACCTGCAATCACTTTCGCATCCAGGCATGGTAAACAGAACTTCTCCATACAGACAGTGCTCCAGATGAGAGTGTTATTCCCCAGGGCAAGGCTTCATCACACCCAGGAGCAGCACCAGCCCTGTCCCCTCAAGCAACAAGGACTGCTTTAGGCCAACTTGCAAAACTAGTCTGATGTAGGAGGGTCATCTGTCTTATGTGTTACTTTCATTGGTTAATAAA
>LOJH01007074.1:0-10825 GCA_001685095.1 Ellobius talpinus | reverse complement strand
TAACTTTATTTTATGTGCATTGGTGTGAAGGTATCAGATCCCCTGCAACTGGATTTTCAGACAGTTGTGAGCTGCCATGTCAGGTGCTGGGAATTGAACTGGGTCCTCGGGAAGAGCAGTCAGTGCTCTTAATCACTGAGCCATTTCTCCAGCCCCAGTAACCATCTAATCTTGAGCCTAATCTTAACCCTAACCCTCTGATCCTAACCCTAACCCTAACCCTAACCCCAACCCTAACCCTAACCCTGACTGTGGGCAAGGGACTTGAGGGCCTGGGTTTCAGTCTGGAGAATGGTATGGAAGAGAACTCAGGCTAATGCTGTGTTTGGGATCATAAGTGTGACTGTGTCCTTATGTCCCTCTAACTCAAGGGCTGAGGATTAGTGGGTATAAAGGATATTTGGAGGAATCCCAGGCAGGGCTCAGCACAGAGAGCGAGAAAGCCTTGGATAGAATTCTCAGGGCTCTATCTGCCTCTTGCACAGCTAATCCACTTCTCTGGCAGCCTCTTTACTCCAACTCAGAAGTAGAGAGAAGGTGTCCTTTACAGCCATCCTAGTGTGCACTGTTGGGCATGCATGCTGGAGCAGCCCTGGCTGGTGGCCATCTGTGCAGTCTTCAGATGGGGATTGGGCTTTAAGACAGGGTTTCTCTGTGGAGTCCTGGCTGTTCTGGAACTACCTTTGTAGATCAGGCTGGCCTTCTGGAGATCCACCTGCCTCTGTCTCCTGCGTGCTGGGATTAAAGGAGTGTACCACCATGCTCAGCATCTTCCTGCTTCCTCTCCGCTCCAGGTGGGCACTGCACTGGCCCCAGCTTGCCCACTGCTGAAGTACCTGTTCTCTCTCCAGTTGTTCAGGTGATCTGAGGCAGGCTGGTGGGGCTGTGGCAGCCTTGCTAGGTAGCTGTGACACGGTATCTGACATAATCAATCTAACCGTCTTGGCTAACGGTTTCAAAGTCTCTTGTCGGGATGGATAACAACTTATAATATGTTGGCCATATTGGGAAGAGGGAAGGTAAGGTGGAAGTGGGAAAGAGAGGGGAGATGAGAGCGAAAGGGAAAGAAGAGGAGACAAAGTCCCCAAGTTCCTCCAGTTAGGTCCCATATCCTACAGTCTCCAGAATCTTCCAAAAACAGAGCCACTATCTGAGAGCCAACCATACTACACAGGAGCTTGGGGAAAATTTCACATTCAAACCATAAAACCTGGTATATGTTGTCCCTAACTAAACATGGTTCATACTTGGAATCATGAGAAGGGGCCTCTGGGAACCCTAAGGGGCCATGAACATATGTGGCACATTGGGTTCCATGTGGTTATCCGAGCAGCTGTTTGGGATTGTATTTTCCTCCTTGTGATGACATTTGACCGTGTGTAGGGTTGTCTGGTGGCTGTCATCCAGGGTTACACTGAGACATGACTGAGCTACACATCTGAGAGGTTAAGGTGACTATTAGCTTTTAAATCCATGTACAGATATATGTGTGTGTTTATGAGAGCATGCTTGCAATTGTGTGCCCATGTATGTGGAGGCAAGAGATTAACACTGGGTGCCATTCTTCATGAACCACACACCTTGTTTTGGGCCTTGAGGCTCACTGCTTAGGCTGGGCTGGATAGTCAGAGACCCACCTGGATCTTGTGTCCCCAGAACCAGGATTAAAAGTTCACGCCACCACATTCAACTTTTTCTGTGGATGCTGTGGGTGGCACTCAGGTCATCACACTTGCATGGCAATACTTTACTGAGTCAGCTGTCTCCCTGCACCACAGTGACCATTTTAAGATAATTTCCAGGACACGCTGAGATTCATCATACCTTCTCTATCTGTGTTACAATAGGTATGGTCATGCCAGGGAAGATTATGTGTGTTTAGCCATGTTAACACGTTAGGTCATATGCATCTGTGTCGTGTGTATTTCAGGAGATGACAGAAAGTTCTGGATGGATGGATATGTTAGGTCTATGTAAGCTGGAAAAAAGCGTTGTTCTGTTTTAGCTTGTTAGGAGCAATGTGAAAGCACACTTGGGTGTGTTGTGCAATGTCAGGATGTTCTTATGTCCGACCTCCTTCTAAAGCTTGGTCTGATTCCTGCCTACTTCTCTGCTACTCTCTGCTGCCTCTGCCCTTCTCCCCAATCTTGTCATGCTGGCATGAGGTAGACATGCACACCCCTGATGAGGCCACACATTCTTTCAAAGTTCATCCCCTTCATTCTCCTGGTCCCTGATCATCCCTGTTCATGTCAGCTGCTGTTGTCCCAAAGGATGCCATCTTCTACAGCTTCCTGAAACCATGGCTTGGTGAGTCCTTGCAGGTGAGATGACTGGGGACAGCCCTGGGGCCCAGAGAAAGTTGCCACCCTTGCCCACTGCCAGTGGTCACCCTCCCAGGGGATGGGCTCTTGGTGAGTGCTGGTGACAAGTGGAACCGCCACCGACGTATGCTGACACCCGCCTTCCATTTCAACATCCTGAAGCCCTATGTGAAGATTTTCAATGACAGCACCAACATCATGCATGTGAGTCCCCGGAACCCAGCTCCCCAGCTGGAGTCTGGAGGTGGGAGTGGTAAGGGACTTCAAACAGATCCAGTCCCCAATTCTGGCTCTGAAGGGCCAGGCTGGCTCATTGCAGTGTTCCCCAGGGTTTGATTTCCCATATGTGATTTATGATTAAAATCTTTGCTTTGTTTCCGTGATGATACCATAGAGTCATGGCCCTGCATGTGGTGGGTGCTCAGGTGTTAATTTTTGGTACACAGACACAGCCTGGCACTTCCAAACACTGGCTGTTTCTTCTGGACAGGGTCTAGGTCCCTGGTGTTTTATGACCAGCTGTGGATCAGGTGGGCAGCTCAATTGATCCTGGCTCAATTCTCGCATGTTTGGAGCATGCAGACTTCAAGATAACTTAGAATGGACTCAACAGGGAACACAGGTGGCACAGAGAGTTCCATGGCAGTGAGAGAAGATGGACAGGACCTGAAGTTCAGATTTACCTGGAACTGTAGCCTTATCATCTTACCAGCTTCTGTTGGTCAAATCATAAGTCAAACACAGAATCAAAAAGGGATCAAACAGGCTCCACTTTCTAATGGGCAAAGCCGGAAAATCACACCATCCTGGATGTACAAGATAAGACCTGGGGTGATGGTCACAGAATGATTCCTTCCTTGCAAACTGATGTGCTAGCTTGTTTACTTGTCAGGGATTTTGCTAGAATACACCAGATCCTGGGATTAGATATAAATGCCAATCATTTACTCACTGCACAACACATAGCATGTGTATCATTCCAGCTTTTATCCTTTTTCAAAGGACTCCCCTTCCATGAGAGCAATGCAAGTGGGCTACAATAGGCATATCTCACATGCTAACATAATTTGATATTACAATAATATGACTGAGTCTTATAGAATTTTAATAGCAAGCTATAATATCATTATATATAATTTTGCTGAGTCTCAGAGAATCTGCTTTTATAACAAGCAGAATTTTGTCTTATTTTTACCCATGGAGAATCATCACTGTATCCTCAGATTTTCTGCAATGACATTGGAGAAATAGCCCAAGTTAGGGACATCATAACAGTTCATTCTTGGCATGTCTAACAAAGTTTCTCAAGGAACAATGAAAGTCCATCATTCTCAACAAAGGGATAGTTTGAAACCCACTTATGGTAGTGACAGTAAGAGGGGTACCATGTCTTGAGTGCTTACCATAGACTAGAGCTGATGCTAAGACCCAATCCAATAATCTACATTGGCCAAGTTAATCTCCATGAGTCTGTGAGGTACAGGGGTTACCTTTTCTCATTAATGATAAACCTGGAGGTCATATATATCAGAGACCTTGTTCACATTCTCCTTCAGGAAGGGAGCACAAGGTGGCACGTGGTTTCCTCTCAGTTTAGCAGACACTAGATCGGAACAACTTAGCCTTTCCTAAAGATGTGACAGACAAGAACTAGGAGAGGGAAATGGACTGACTGAGGGAGCACAGAGCATGGGAATCAGAGGTTGGTCTTGAACTCAGGACTCCTGAGCCAGTCTTGGCTACTGCTATAGTAACAACTTCCACAGTTACTCAGTTTGAGTTATCTCTGGGGTCAGGCATCTGGGGTGGAGATTCCAGAAGGCTGGTTTGAGGGTGTCCATTGTGGTTGGTTTTGGACAGAGTCTCAGGGAGCCAAGATCCAACTATGTCACTGTCTATTTTTCTACCAAGGACAAGTGGCTGTGCCTGGCATCAGGGGGTAGCACTCGGCTGGACATGTTTCAGAACATCAGCCTCATGACCCTGGACACGTTGCAGAAATGCGTCTTCAGCTTCAGCAGCAACTGTCAGGAGTGAGTTCCAGCTCTGGGCCTTGGAACCCAGTCTGTAGAATCAGGCAAGAGATGGCAGAGGGGAGGCTGGCTGGGGCAGTGGAAGAGCCCTATGGAGAAAGTGGGTCAGAACCCCCGGGGAATGTGGCAGCCCCTCCTATGTGGTGAAATTGTTCAGAAATGGGCACAGAGCTTCAGATGAGACAGATAATGGCATCTGGCATGAGACTTTTGGGGAAGATGCGGGGAGAGTAGACAGTGACTAAAGCATACAGACATTAAAAGCCAGGGAAAGTGTGGAACTTCATGCTGTGGTTTCTAGAAAACCATGAAAGGTCTTCATGCGCTATGTTTCTATAACAATATATCTAAGGCTACCGAATAGAGTCTTCTTAGCTCATTGTTTCAATACATTTTGATTTCGTTGCTTTTGAGTCTGTTACAAACTTATATTATGGAGGAAGCATGCATTGGAGGAAAAATGGCAGCTAGGAAGTAGAGACAGAAAAATGCCAGGGTTTTAACACCCCTTTAAAGTCACCCCCATAATTGAAATGACTAAGGTAATACCATCCTGCTCTGGCTTTGTTTTGGGTTTGCTTAGCTATTTCTCAGCCCTCTAACCCTCTACACCTAATAGTCATAACACATTTAAGGTTTCCATGGCCTTGACTAGGGTATAGGTGTATTAACCAAAAGAACTGGCAAGCTGTCTAAAGCAACTGTTCTGCCAGGAACGCACATAGTAGACCAAAGACTAGCATGGTTAGAGCAGAGCTCTGAATATTGTGCCTGCCCTTCTAAAGAAAATACAATTGACGCACAAGGGAGGGGACTGGCCGTGGGACAACTGGAAGAACTGATGAGTACTGATCTGGGTGGACAATGTTAGGGAGCAGAGCAGGACCAAACCCTGTGTCAGAGAGGAGAGAGAGGGGCGGTGTTCCCACGATGCTGTGGAAGCCTAGGGAAATGCCTAGGCTCGTGGGAATGGAATAAAGGGAGAGAAGAGACTGAGTGTTCAGGGCCCATGTTTATCACGTGTTGCTATCTTTTCCAGATTAGTTGGGCTACTCAAGCTAACAGGCTAATCCTGTGGGGAAATAGTTCCCACCGTCTGCTGAGGAATGCACCTCTGATTTTAGGTCTATTGCATTCTTGCTTCCCTTCTTGCTCCCCTTGTACAGGAAGCCTAGCGAGTACATTGCTGCCATCCTGGAGCTCAGTGCCCTGGTGGTGAAAAGAAACGAGCAGCTGCTTCTGCACATAGACCCGCTCTACCGCCTCACACCTGATGGAATGCACTTCTACAAGGCCTGCCGCCTGGTGCATGACTTCACTGATGCCGTCATCCAGAAGCGACGTCAGACTCTGCCCAGTCACGGCAGTGATGATGTCATTAAGGCCAAGGCCAAGTCAAAGACTCTGGACTTCATTGATGTGCTGCTGCTAAGCAAGGTGAGCTTCTTAAGAGGTGCAATGGAGCTTTTAAAAATTAATTAGCTGAGTTTTTTGTTTTGTTTTCTTCTTTTAGATAGAGTCTCACTGTGTAGGCCAGGCTTCCCTCAATCTCATGTTCCTCTTGCCTCAACTTCCTCAGTGCTGGGAATACAGATGAGTGTCAGCCTTTTGGTTTTATATTGCTTTTTTGAGATGTGTCTTACTATGTTGCCAGGCTCGTCTTCAGGGCTGGGCGAATGGATCTGCCTGCCCCAACTTCTGATACTACATGCTTGTACAATCCCTCATGACTTAAAAAATGATTATTTTTTATGTGTATGACTGTTTGCATGTATACCATATGTGTGGTTGGTACCTGCAGAGGCCAGAAGAGAGCATTGAATCCCATAGAACTGAAGTTATAGATGATTGTAAGCTACCATGTGGGTGAGGATGCTCTTAATCAATGAGCCATCTCCCCTGCCCCAACACTTTATGATTTTAAGAAGAAAAGAATGGATGCTGGTATTGAATGCAAGATGATTCGACTTTTGATATTTGCAGTAATAACTTGGAGGGAACATCTAGAAGCCATGGAAGGCATCTGAGGAAGAGAGAGGGACAAGCCATAGAGAAACACTGTAGAGAGAACACTGGGTGTAGTTGGTATAGCCTTTTAGGTCTGAAACTGAAGGGCCTTCCTTGGCATCTTAAGGTTTCTATTGCTGAGAAAACATCGTGACCAAAAAATCAAGTTGGGGAAGAAAGGGTTCATTTAGGTAACACTTTCATATCATAATCCATCACTTGAGGAAGTCAGAACAGGAACTCAAGCAGGGCAGGAACCTGGAGGCAGGAGCTGATGCAGAGGCCATGGAGGGGTGCTGCTTACTGGTTTGCTCAGCCTGTTTTCTTATAGAACCCAGGACTGCCAGCTCAGGGACAGCATCATCTACTATGGACTAGACCTTACCCCATTGTTCACTAATTGAGAAAATGCCTTACAGCTGGATCTCATGGAGGCATCTCCTCAACTGAGGTCCTTCCTCTCAGTGACTTTAGCTTGTGTCAAGTTGACACACAAAACCAGCCAGTACACTTGGTAAGTTAGCAAATCACAGTATCTGCAGTTGGGTCTATACTTTGTTGAGAGATGTACATAACTTCATGATCGGTGCAGCTCACACATTACAGCAGTCATGCTTGGAAGGTACCAATCACTTCCACTCCCAGATCTTCCTTTCTCATGGGATCTGATTATTTTACTTGAATGTGAAGAATTATCTTAGTTACCGTTATATTGCTCTGAAGAGATGCCATGACCAAAACAACTCTTATAAAGAAAGCATTTAACTGGGGGCTTGCTTACAGTTTCAGAGTGTTGTCCAAGATCATCATAGTGGAAAGCAGAGAGGTTGGAGCTGGAGCAGTAACTGAGAACTTTACATCCTGATCCACAGGCAGCAGGCAAAGAGAAAACACTGGGCTTGGCATGGGCTTTTGAAACCTTGAAACCCACCTGTGACACATTTCCTCCAACAAGGCTATACTTCCTTCCCATAAGGCTGAACCTCCAAATAGTTCATCAACTGGGGACTAAGCATGCAAATATATGAGCCTATGGAGCCATTCTCATTCAAACCAGGATTTACACAATGTGAGAAGGGCACACATATCATGGAAGGTTATAGGACAACTGGCACATCTATGTCTTCTTTGTTTAAGAGAGGGCAATAGAAAGAACAATGAGATGGAGAGAGAAGAGGACAAGAGATGGAAAGTAAATGGAAGGGGGCAGGAGAATAGCAAGGAATATTAAGATTACTTCTCAGCTATTAAATAATGCACTTCATTGTGACATTTTTGCTCACATAAATCGCCTGCCTTTCTCTCAGACTTTCTCAAATGAAGAGGGAATTGTTTTTGAATATGAACAGCTTTAACCAAGTGCCACAGTAAATTCTGTAGGTTTGCAAACCTGATAGCTTACAAAGGAAATAAGTTCTCCAGATTTAGACCCAAGAATGGAACAGGAGAGTCAGGAAGGAATCGAAATGCAAGATTAGAAAAGCCGGAGAGGGAATGCATTTGGAAAATCCTAATTGAGCAATAAAGAAGGAAGGAGGGGGAGCTTACTCTTTGACCACACACAGTGTGGCATCATCTTTCCTCATACATTGTCATCTTGCCCCTATTTCTCCTGTCATTCTAAACCTTTCAGACCTGAAGACACAACCTTTGTTGACAAAGCAGATGGCAGTAAAGGAAGAATTGGTAAAAAGGAAATCCACTCTCCTCACCTAGTGAACAAAACAAATGACTTAGAGCAATGGTTCTCAGTCTTTGTAACACTGTGACCCTTTACTGCAGTTCCTCATGCTGTGATAACCCCTCCTCCAACCATAAAAGTTTTTTGTTGCTGCTTCATAACTGTAATTTTGCTACTGTCATAAATCATAATGTAAATATGTTTGGAGATAGAGGTTTGCCACAGATTGAGAACCACTGACTTAAAGCAATGCTTAATCTCTACACTGCCTAGACATGGTACCATGCAAAGTGGCTAGTCACTCTTTTCCACAGAACTCACTCATCATACAGAAGGGGAAAATATCCACAGCTCTTTGATTCCTTCAGCTAGCAAAAAACAGGAAGCGGGGAGCCAAGAACAACGCCTGTGTGTTGGGGATTCTGATGATGGTGACTGAAAGGAAAAACATCCGGCTCAGGACCACCAAGACCAAGTTCTCAGGAAAAAGGAGATTTATTTACCCTAGAGTGACAGAGGGCAGGAAATAAGAGATGAAGACAGGAGATAGGGGACAATGGAATAGGGGAAGGGAGGCAGGGAAAGGGGCAGGGGTATTTGTCCTTGAGTGGTGAAAAACACCTCTGGATTGAGTGTGGACAGACATGGCACATAGGAAATGGCAGTTTATAAAGGTAAAAGGGCAAAGCCTTTATTAGGATCAGATGTTTAGTATTAATTAAACATGCTAATTAGGTGAACCAAAGGGGGCTTTTGATTGTTGGACTTCAATACTTTGATAGGGGAACTTGGCTGCCAGCTTTGGGAGGAGGAAGTGACCAAATAAGGAAATAGACTTTGGTGGCTAGCTTTAGGAATGTAATCTAATTTGTTTTTTTTTTTGTTTGTTTTTTTTTTGGCAGAGGGAATTGTGGAAAGGACAAGGCCTGACAGAACCATGCTAGCCACAGTCTTTTCAGTGACCAAGAGAAATTCAGGAGTACAGAGGCCTTGTGTGCCTGGTTGGAAAAGGATCTCTAGATCCTATTTTTTGTTAGACACAGGAGTCTTCAGATGTGGTGTAATGTTAGACCTTGCCTTGTTTCCAGGATGAAGATGGGAAGGCGTTGTCAGATGAGGACATCCGAGCTGAGGCTGACACCTTCATGTTTAGGGGTGAGGGTTTCACTGTGGGACCAGAGAAGGGGTAAGAGTCTCTCCATCTCAGGAAGCTGGGTCCCTCCATTCCCTATATTGTATCTTTTCCCGTCCCTCCTGAGGACCTCACTGCTTGAGTGCTGTGCTGAAAGAGCCCAGAGACCCAAGCCTAACTGCCCATCATTCTGCAGGCCATGACACTACAGCCAGTGGGCTCTCCTGGATCCTGTATAACCTAGCGAAACACCCTGAATACCAGGAGCGCTGTCGGCAGGAGGTGCGGGATCTTCTTAAGGACAGAGCATCTACAGAGATTGAGTGGTGAGTGCAGGTCCTGCTGGCCTGTTCCCAAGCCCTTCCTGGTGAGGAAGGGAACTCTTTACATGATCCTCCTGTTATTGGCTGGTGGGCGAGGCATCTATTTCACCAGCAAGGAAAAGGT
Organism: Ellobius talpinus; assembly: GCA_001685095.1. NCBI lineage: Eukaryota > Metazoa > Chordata > Mammalia > Rodentia > Cricetidae > Ellobius > Ellobius talpinus. The sequence continues at coordinate 1,201 of LOJH01007074.1, read as the reverse complement.
TTATGCATGGGAACATAAAGATGTGGACTTCAAAGAGAATTACTGATGAGATAACATGATGTGGGGGCAGATGATGCTATTTTGCATGTGTCGAGTAAATGAACTTCCCTTCCCCTCTACCACTTCTGTCCTAAATAACATTTTCCCACGGCTTCCCTTCCTGATAGATTGTTCATCTGCTCCCTAATTACTTCCTTACTATTCTTCCAGGGGTTCATAGGGAACATCTGGGGATAAAAGACACATCTATATTGTCTTGTACCTGTGATTCATCCATGCATCCAGTCTTTGCTCACCAAACCCTCCCACACTGTCTTTCCATCCTAATTTTGTGCCCAGCTTAGTCTGTGCTAAGGACTCATCCCAGAGACCATCCTTCCAGAAGCTCTCAGCTTGGTGGGAGAACAGTCATTGGGCAAGACACACCTAGGATACACAAGCAGGCATGGGGTAGAGCGTACAAGAAGCAAGGGTGGGAAGAAAGGATATGCTTCATCAGGAAAGTCACTGACTATCTATGTATCTGAATATCTGAAGAATAGGGAGGTAGGACCAAGGATGATGTGGGATGGTGGAGGAGGAAGACATTAGAACTGGGGGGTGGGTGACTGAGAGCAGAAGGGGTCTGGGAAAGAGAAAAATATAAAGAGGAACGGAGAAAGGGAGATGGAGGGTAAAGAAGGGGGAAGGGGATGATGAGGAGGGACAGGAAGAGGAAATCTGGGAGAAGACAAGGTGAGAGGAGAGAAATATACAGCAAGGAAAGGAGAGACAAGAGGCATGAGAGGAGCCCAGCAGTGGTGGCACATTCCTTTAATCCCAGCACTTGAGAAGTAGAGGAAGGCAGATCTCAGTGAGTTCGAGGCCAGCCTGGTCTACAAGAGCTAGTTCCAGGGGAAAAAGAAGAAGGAGGAGGAGGAGGAAGAGGAGGAGGAGAAAGAGGAGGAGGAGGAGGAAGAGGAGGAGCAGGAAGAGGAGGATGAGAAGGAAGAGGTGGAGGAAGCAAAAGGAGCTAAATTTCCTCCAGCACTTTCTTAATTCTTTGTTCATCTTGGTATTATTTTACCACTGTGGGGAAAGGTTATGTGGGAAACACAGGGGCTGGCAGCCTCTGCTTTACTCCTGGTAACTGTGTGTTGATTTCCTCAGGGACGACCTGAACCAGCTGCCCTTCCTGACCATGTGCATCAAGGAGAGTCTG
>LOJH01007073.1:0-31508 GCA_001685095.1 Ellobius talpinus | reverse complement strand
AGAGCTAGTTCCAGGACAGGCTCCAAAGCTACAGAGAAACCTGTCTTGAAAAAAAAAAAGACTTTGTGCCAAGCACTCATTCCTTTTTATTCATATAGATCGGGTGGGGGACGACATTGTTTGTGGTTTTGTTTCCCTTTCTGGTAAAACGTACTTTGCTAAAGCCCCCCCCAGGAGTATGTCCCAACATTACTTCTCTGTGCCTATTGTGTCTACCAGACCACAAGCCCCTGAAGGGCACAGCCCACCTTCTTTATTCCCCAGCACAAGTGATGAACTTGTGTTGATAAACTTCCATGGCATACATGAAAAGGTGAGTGGCTGTTCTCTAATTTAGATTTTTTAACTTGACCATCACTGAAATCTTAAATGTAAGAAATTGATTTGCATTTGATGCTGTTACTAAAAACATACATAAGACTACACTTAGGGCAAACATCTATGAACCTATTTCAGTTGTTAAAGATATCAGCACTTATGTGGGAAAACAGTGATTTTAAACACATCTTCCTGAACAAAGTGTTACAATATTTTAAAATAATAAGTGACAGTTAAATTTATTATACATAGTTGAAAATGTGGCCTTTACAGCACATATAAGCAGTGAGAGCTCTGATTATGAATATCTGGGGACAAACGTTATTTTTAAAAAAGAAAGTATGCCAATTTTAGGCCGTACAAAGGCTCCTTGGTGACCTCTACAAGCAAAGTGTGTGACAGGGAGGGCTTCTCAGCTAATTATAGGGGAAAGGGGACAGAGAAAAGTGGAAAGGCCTTTTAAAGAATCTTCTTATGCTCACTATTTAAGTTTGCTTTTAGCTACAAATGCTGATGTGGCAGAGTCAAATGTCTGGTCCTCACCCACCGCCCACCCCACTATCCCCACTGCCACTTCTCTGTGTTAGTGTGTGCCCGTGCCACACACACGGGAATGTGTGTCTGTCTGTTTGTGTGTGTGTGTGTGTGTGTGTGTGTGTCATACAGGGATAGTTTGCCAAAAATAGCATAATAAAATGTTTAAAAATGTTTTAGTGGCTAAAAGTCTATAGTTAGCGAAATAATTTTCAGAATACATTTAGCTTGTATTCAGGTGGTGTGAGCACTTGTAGAGGCAAGGGTGCTGGGTGTTCAGTCATCCTCAGCTACACATGGAATCTTCTACATGCAAAATGTAATTTATAATAAAATATGAAAACCATCTGAGTCATTTGACCTAATGCAATTTAGATGCTCTATTAAAAATTAAGTTTTGTCATTTATTTTAGCAGATCTCCAATAAGTCACACAGGAATATGTGGATTTATTCCTGATATTTAAATTATCATTTTCCATTTATCCAGGGAGATCTTGTTTATAGAAGCCAAGTTTTTGGAAAAAAGCAGGTTCTGGACATAAGCGTGTACACATTTCTATTTCTCTTAAAACTTTACTGACAGTTCCAGGACAGGTTCCAAAGCAACAGAGACACTCTGTCTCAAAAAAACAAAAAACAAACAAAAAAACCTTTACTGGCAGAAAAAAAATTAAGTAACACATAGCTGACTTTTTAAAGTTTCCTTTAAAGTCACAGAAAAGATCAGATTACAAATAGGTTTTTCATACACACCCAGCACCATCACTCAGGAAAAGGCCAGAATGTCCATAGTCTGCCACCACTGGAGCCATTGATCCCCAGTGCTTTCTCCCCTTCTTCCCAAAGGTAGCTGTCCCCAGGCAGCTCTGTTTGGGAGAAAAGGTGAGGCTGCGGATGCCAGAGGGGCAATCATGCCTTCATCATATACAAATTCCGTGAAGACGACAACTGAGAAGAGGGCAGCTCCCTGGTGTGCTCTTAGTGTCTTTGAAACCTTAATTCATGTTTAATCTTCCTTTGCTGATTTTGTTTGGGAAGGGGGTTGTTTTGAGAGAGGGTCTCACTATGTAGCCCTGGCTGTCTTGGAACACAGCATATAAACCAGCCGGGCCTTGAGTTTCTAGAAATCAATTTGCTTCTGCCTTCTAAGTGATGGAACAGAGGCACGAGCTACCATGTTTAAACAAGATGCTGTCTGCACGTGGACAGAGAAATGAGACAGAGATGGCCCCGGCAATAACTGTGTGTTGGGTGTAATCTTCCAATGTGCCATTTTTTTTTGTCATTTCAACATTTCTCTAATAGGATGTTGCTGACAACCTATACAAACTGATTGTTTTCAGTGCTCACATTGTCTAGTGCAACATCAAATGGTGCATTCTTCATTGGTGAGTGGGTGAAAAATGAAATAGAGAAGGGAGGGCATGACTATTCCTAAGGATAGTGGAGGAGAAAGTGAGGCCATGTGAGGGGAGGTGGGGAGAGCCAGGACACCAGGAGGCCATGAGGGTAAAGGGTGGACAAAAGGGCCAGGTAACAAAAATGGGTAGCTAGGAGAAGGCGGCCCTGGGCTGCAGAAGTTTAGGGTAGAGGGCAAGGTATGCCAACCATACACCATAACAAGTAAGGAACTGAGAGATGCCAGGAGGACCTGGAAGCCATTTTGATATGTTAAACGGTTAGCCATTTATCCCAAATTTGAGACCTAACAGTTGTATTATTCATTATGGTCAAATATGGCCAAGAATATACTTAAAGGGACTGGCTCATCTTTTAAGTAGTTTAAAAGTTTATCTATAGTCCATTATTTTAATTTACCGAGGAAAAAGTGTCAATTAGTCTTAGGTACTAAGGGTAAAACATACACAGTACTTACAGAGCGTACAAGCTGGAAGACAGCTACATATTTCATTATCATGTCGTATGCTGTGGGGTTTTATAGAAACAAAGGTGCTGGAGCATGCTGGTGTCTGCGGAAGCGCAGATTGTCAATGAGTCACTTGGGAATCACATTTGTATGGGAGTTAAGGATCTATAGCAGAGGGAGCAACTGCTTATGTAAAGGCCCAAAGGCAACTTCAGAAGGGTTGGCTCACAGATGTCTGAAAGGAGTTCAGCAACCTTGAGGAAAGGAATATATTCATCTCATTTGCATCTCTTGGGACTTTGCTGTCCTTGTTTTGAGAATGAATATAGTTCTGCAGCCACAGACAGCCCTGAACAGTCCATCTATTCTGACTTTAGCACTGTGGCAATGGTTCCAAAACATCTTTCATCCCAGTTGCTTAGCATGAACTTACATACGCGATTTTGTGCTTCCTGTATCAGAAGAGCAGTTATGAAGAATAGGGTTTGGATTCTAAATCTTAGAAAACGTATCCTACAACTAATTTATTCTATTAACAGTAGAACAGCAGGTCACACCATGGTGGATACAAAGCAGTGGCCTTGGGGACAAAATACAGTTCCCAAGGACTTCTCTCTAAAAACCTCCTTCCTGTAACCACAGAGCAGATTCCACCACCTCTCAATAATTTGTTCAGATTTTACATCCACCAGTTGATTAAATCATCAAGTTAGGACCTCCATGATCTAATCCTCTCTTGAAAACGTAGCCCTCAGAGACAATCGAGAGGTAGGTTTTACTTCCCTTAATATTAACTATCAATATTAGCATCAAGACCAACTAGAACAAAACAAACTTGTTTGGCATACATACATACATACATATATATATATATATATATATGTTCCTCTCATTGCCTTGTAACTAAACAAATAAAAACTCCTAGTGGATTCATTCATTATTGCCTTCATAGACATAATAATGAATAAGAGAAACTTCCCCCCAGTTTAGTCTCTCCTGCTAATGCATGGCTGCCACTGATTCATTTGACTTGGATCAGTGACTGCCTCCCCGTGTTCAGCCACCTCCTTACTGAGCTTCACTTTGAATAGGAAATGCTGGCGTGGGAAAGAAGGCTCAGAAGATGGACTAGGGAGGAATGGCCTCCACCAGGGGCATTTCTAGATCCTCGTATGAATGAACTGAGGTGGAAGTAATCTTGTTTAGATTCCACTTAAGGGAGAGTGTACTATTGTTTAATTTCACTATACACCAAAAATCATGGAAATAACACTTGTTTCATGACCTAGATATAGCCTTACCCAAGTATTCTAGCCGTCTGTGTTTGCATTTGACTCATGGAGTTGCGAGCAAGAGGAAAATGAGCTTTCATTTCAGCTCTGTTCGCAGCAGGAAACTTGAGGTCTAAGGTGTGAATTGAAGTCATTTGTCATGTATTAGCTGTGAGACTTTGGGCGAGTGCATTTAATTTTAGTATTTTTTGTTGTTGTTTTTCATCATCAAAATATGGAAGATGTGTATGCAAACTTTTACTTTTTTAGATTAGGATAAAACATTACAAAGCTCTTGGCCCAGGGCCTTTCGTGTAGTAAGTTCCAGTGTTAATCTATGCTAGATATTGTAATCATCTATCTGGAGGGCTGAATCCAACCATTTGGGTATTTCCAGTGATAGCAATGGGCAAGATATGACATGGAGAAGGAGAGAAGGTATATTTTATTTCCTCTATTCCTTCTTGGCTGAGCTTCAGCTTTAATCCAGTTGCTGTCTCCCTGGATCCAGCGCTTTGATACAGCAGCCTCCTTCCAGTATTCAGGTTCCTCAAGGCTTCTTTTCAGGTCTCCTGTTTCAAGTGATTTCTATCTACTCTTGCTTATCCCAGGTGCCTTGCCTTTGTTGGTTCCCTGAGGCCTCCTTCTGGTGGCCTGTTTTTGGAGCTCCCTTCAGTTAAACCCTCCGTGTTCACCATATATTACACTGGGACTCAGACATGTCTAAAACAGTGAAGAGGACTTTATTTGGGTATAAATGAGAACATTTTTGGCAAATCATTTAATGTATGTCCGAAGAAACTAACCCAAGAAGTTGTAAATCTTTGGGAAGTTATTCAGAATGGTGGTGGTTTGTTATGATCTATGCATAGCTTTGAAAGCCGGAGAGTTTGTTTAGAAGGCAGGGGGTAGTGGGAAGGAAGGGTGGGTTCTTTTGTAAATGCATAAAACAACAAGATCATATCAACAGTGGCAAGAAGAGCAAGAGGATTGTGAGCAGTGTAAGGAAATGTGGCTGGATGTAATGGATGCTTTGTGCAAGGGTTGGGAAAGGCAGAATAATAGTGGCCCGCCAAAGATGTCCTTCCTTGCCCTACTCCACGAATGCTGAGTATGTTACCTTAGATTTAAAAAAATATGAATTTGGCAGATGTAATTGAACAGGGATCTGGAGAGAGGTACCAGATCAATACAGGGACCCTGGGCAGGTAGACTGGGCGAAGAAGTGACCTTGAAAGAGTTAGAGAGGAAGACTAGAAAACACACTCTAGGCTCTCCACAGGAAATGCCTTAGGGGGGGACCTTGGTTTTATCACAGTGTGACTTAAAACCTACAGAACTGTAAAACAATAAATATTTCAGTTTAAGCCAATTAATCAATGGCAACTTGTTACAGCAGTAATAGGAAAGGAATATAGGGTTCTGATTTGGGCAATTGGTTGAGAATTTTGTATTTTACCTGAGTCAACCATGAACTACCTCACAGGGTCTACTTAAAATAGATACAGAGGATTAGAAATTAGGAAACAACATAAGCTCTCTAATATCATACGCAAGTGGGTATGTCCGTAAGACACCAGGTTAACTGCAGTTCTGAGTTATTGCTGAGAGGTTTCCAAGTATGAGCAATTGATAAGAGTCAGACCTGAGATCCTTAATACCATCTTGTGAAATGGACATAAATACACTACACATAAGGAACCTGTCTTCCCTGGGTCAGTAACACTCTGAATATTATACACATAACAAAACCTGAACATCCTTTAAACATATCTACCGCCTTTTCTCCTTTAACTCTCAAACAGCCATGAACTTGTAACTCCGTCATCCCCGCCCCTCTTGGAAAACTGTCATTCTTTAGAGAATACACAGACTTCATTTCTGCACCGACTGAATGTTTGGTAAAAAAAAAAAAAGAAAGAAAGATACAGCTTGAGTAATTGGTAAACAACTCAAATTTTGCAAAACAACAAGATCCAATCTCTGAAAGCAGGGATTGGAAAGGAACCCCAGGTCAAGCTTGCACATTGATACAAGAAGTAGTTTCGCCTGCCTTTCCTCGTTTTGTAGCAGAAAGGGTCTTAAGTATTAAACAGGAAGAACATGCTATAAAGCCCACTTCTGAGCAACCCTAGGGCAGCAACATAGCACACTAATCAGGCGTCCCCGGTTACTCTCCTTTCCAAAAGTTCAAATACTTAAAACACAGCTCACAACATAAAAACAACTTTAATTTGAACAGCCTCTTGTACTTGGAAAGTTCTAGGCACTGCCTCCCTCACTCTCTGGCTGGCCACAGGCGCTCCCTTCAGTCCTGTGACCTGGCTGGTCTACCTGAGAGCCTGTCCTGTCTGGTACTCTGTTATGTGCTTCACCCCTTAGGCGAGCCCCAACCAAGCCCCACTAGAGATGATCAGGAAAGCAGGGTCGCTCACCAGTGAGGAGCCAGCAGCAGGCTACAGTGACCTCTAGGCTGGCAGGGCGCCTGGGGACCATGGCTGGAGCCGCCGCAGTTCCCTTGACGTGCTGGTTCCTGGGCAGGAGCTGGCAGGAGCTGGCAGGACCAGTCGTTGGTGCCTTGCACTCTGGGTCACTTGGGCGGTCTCTGCGGGTGTCCAGTGGTGGCCCCAGCGGCTGCAGCGCCCAAGAGTCACCGAGGAGCGATTTCCTGTGTTTTGGTCGAATGCCTCTAAGCCCGCTCCACGCTTTTCACATCCCAGACCGATTGCCACATCTCCCACCCCTTCGCGCGCTGGTTCTCTGAAATCTCACTGGCAGCCTCCCAGGCTCTATCCGAGACATGGACAAATAAAGCCAACTTCGCGGGATGGTGTTTAGGCTAAAGTCCACGGGCAGCAGCAAAGCAAACCTTAAAGGGACATCTGCCTTTCACTAAGAGGGCGATCTTGCTTCAAGTACCAAATCCTCAAGGTGGTGGGAGGGCGGGACAGGACTTTCAGGAGGGTGTCGCCAGTCTAGTGGCCCCGCCTTCATACCCCCTGGACTTCGGCCGGATCTGGGTAGGAGGAACACTTTAAAAGTGCCCGGGCTTTTACTCCTTCTAGGGAGGCTGCTTGCCTGTGTCCAGCCGCGCAGAAGGGATCAGACCCGCAAGGAAGTCAGCGTGTCGGATAAATCCCTTTCTTGCCAGCGGACGCCTGGACTTGGCCTTGGATCCTTCTCATCACCGGGGCGTGCTCATCACAGACAAGCGTTGCTGAGGGTTTTGCTTAATCTTTTAAGAAGGTTCCTGATTAAAGGAAGTTATAGATTATGATTTTTTTGTGTTTGGGGGTGGGGGGAGAAAATAAGACTATGGCAAAAGGAAAAATGAGACACTAGACTGTGGGTGGGATGGGCAAGGAAGAATTAAGGAAATGGCCGTGGGGAGGAAGGCTGTAGTCTCCTTAGAAATGGAATGTGGGCTATTTTGTCTAAGCTAAATTAGGATGTTTGAACCACTGGGGACTGACTCTAATAGAGAACTCAAGGTACTTTTTAAAGTTTTTTCCTTCTTGTGTGAATATTTATTAAGTCATTTCATGATACTTCTTTCTAGGAGAGGTGGCCCGGAGGTAGTCAGCTTCTGTAGCCTCGTCACTCAAGATTAGTGTTAGTTTCAAGAAATACGTGCCATTTTAAAGCGCCTCAGCACCTTAGAGAATTTCAAAGAAGGGAAAGGAACGGATGGGTGGGTTTGTGGTTAGAGCCCTTTGCAGAAATCAGTCCAAATCAGCAAATAGTGGAACATCTCTAGCAAGAATGGGACCAAGCCGATGCCCCCTGAAGGAGGGCCCTCTGTCTACATGACAAGGCGGCTTGCACAGAGCTGGAGGGGCCTGGATGCCCACATGCATCACTGAGTAAATGTCAAATGAAGAAACACGGCAGCTCTGAGGGGAAAGGACAAATGTTAAGGAAGTTTAATGAACAAGAATAGGGTGAGCTGGTCAGGTATGGTGGCACATGCCTCTTATCCCACCTCTCAAAGCCTGAGGCAGGAGGACTGCCGGTTCAAAGGCAGCCTGCACCCCAGAGTGAGGCCCTCCCTCAGAAACAGTCAGCAGAAGTTGAAGACAATGGAACCTCATTCCTGTGACCCATTAGTTCACTGGCAAGGGATTCCCTTTCTTAATATATGTTTCAGGTGATTATGTAACACATGCTTACTGGGTTTGGTTTTCATGTCTTCTTTCAGTTCCAGTTTCAAAATTGCTCAAATATCTAGAAAAAATAGTATTCTGTGGGATCATAGTTCATTCCCACTAGCCATTACTCGGGCTCCCTTACCTGCATTCAAAAATCTTTCCAAAGAATGACTTTCTGATGTATATCCTGTGCCCCCTGGTTAATCCACTGTGTAGCTTCTGCCTGTCTGTAAGAGCCAATGGACTTCACAAAATAACCAATAAGTATTGATTAATGCTCAGGCACTTAAAACTCATAATAAATACTTTCCAAATAGTATTTTCCCCAAATACTTAGTTTTCAAAAGTCTACATATGTATATGTACATACTTGAGTTTATGTGTGTACTTATGAATGTAAACATGGACACGTGTAAAACAATGCATTTTACTAAACAACAAAAGTTGTAAATATCTTATTATAACATAATGTTAAGGTATTCTAATAATATGATCAAGGTGGTAAGCAGTGACACCCTTTCTTTGCTGGGTGCTAACTTGTACTTTCAATTTAAATATTTGTGTATCCTCCTGGAGTTAAAACCTCAATGGTGATAAGCTCACTAACAGTAGCATTGCTATGTGCAGTTATGATTTTTTTATTTATTGATCTTCCAGTCAAATCAAAGAAAATGTAGAGATTGAAAAGTCAGCTATTGCTGGAGGATTGCATTAGAATCTGTACTCATTTTCTGAATATCATGAACTTCTGAACTACCATAAACTAAAATAGATTGCTGTTAAATGCACATACGGGCGCGTGCGCACACACACACAAAAAAAAACCACACAGAGTACTTCCCTTTGTTTATTCTGACTAGTAATAAGACAGGCCACTGAATAAACCAAAGTCTATCAAACATAAATGCCCAGTCTTAAAAGGTAATTATTCTATGAGACTCCTGGGCAAGAACCATTAAACGCTATACTTTGCCATTTTAAATGAAACCTGATCTGATCAGATCCCATTTGGTGTTTAGAAATGAGTAGGGAGTTGAGGACCAAAGTGTTAAGAATTTGTGAGGTTGAGTCTATGGATGGAGGCCAGACAGTTGGTTTGGTTGTTTGAACAAGAATGGCCTCCACAGGCTCATATTTTTGAATACTTGGTCCCCAGTTGGTGGAACTATTCGCGAAGGAATGGAAAGTGTCACCTTACTGGATGAAGTCTGTCACTGGTGGGGTTTCTAAAGCCCCTTCCCATGTCCTTCCCAGTTAGCTTTCTCTGCACTGTGATTGTGGATCAAGTTGAAAGTTCTCAGCTACTGCTCAAGCAATTATGCCTGCTTGCCTGCTGCCATGCTCCCCATAATGACTGTCATGGGCTCTCACCTTCTGAAACTTGGGCTCTCACCTCCTGAAACTGCCCCTCCCCCACCTTTTCTTCTTTAACTTGCTTTGGTCATGATTACCTTTCACAACGATAAAAAAGGTAACAAAGACAGTTGGTACTACTGATGCATAGTCTTAAAAAACAAACACACGGGCTGGAGAGGTGGCTCAGAGGTTAAGAGCACTGGCTGCTCTTCCAGAGGTCCTGAGTTCAATTCCCAGCAACCACACAGTGGCTCACAACCATCTGTAATGAGATCTGGTGCCCTCTTCTGGCATGGAGATGTATCTGCACAAGGAACATTGTATACATAGTAAATAATTAAAAAAACCACACACACATAGTTTACCTTAAAGTTTGTGTTGGACTTAGTCTAATCCACTAGTATTATTTAGTAGAAATTCATATTTCTACTAAATCAATTTATTTAGTATATTTTTATTGTATACTAAATATATTCATTTATTTGTATACTAAATAAATAAGTTTAGTTTGTAAATGTAAAATGAATAAGTTTATATAAAATAAATATTTAGTATAACACATTTAGTACACATTTACTAAAGTTCTGGAGTTAGGGTGCGTGGACTCAAGCTCTGGAACCACAGTACTGTAGCTGTGTGGCACTGGAAAATGGCCTGGGCTTGCTAATGATGAGAATCACTCCTCTCCCTGAAGACTGATGTGAGGACTGAATGAGGCAACCGAAAGCATTCAGTGTAAAGCTTGAATCTCATTAAGTGTTCACGAGCTACTAAATATCCTCCTCTCCCGTGGTAGAAGAATTGTTATTAGGTCCACGGTGGAAAGTTAGGCAGTTCCTGCGTGTGATGGGCCCTGAAGAGAAACATTGCCATATGATGGCCACCAGAAGGGAAGCTTTAGCACTTTAACTGAAAACAGTCTTCATCAACTCCTATTATTCCTTAAATTACCTTTGGCAGATTTACTGGAAATAATGGAGTTATCCAGAGGCTATGCCTACGAAATGGATGTATATTAAGATACCAAACCATGATAACATAGGCACGAATTTGCTTTTCCAATTAGCTAGGTGTCAAATGGATTTTATTTTTTTCAACAAAAAATAGCAAGTGTCACCAGGATTTGGGAATTAAGAGGGTTCAAACAACAGAAGCCTAATGCCATGGGGTAAAGAGTCTTCCCACCTGGAAGGCATGGAAAGTTTTGCTCAATAATAAATAATTTAAAGTTTGTTCCATATTAAAAAATTCGAAGAAATAAATTTAAAATGATGTTTTTTAAAGAAAAGTTCATGCAGAGCTTTCAAAAACTTTTTGCTTCATCCTATTTTTTTTTCTTTAAAAAATCTATGAAAATTCTGTACATGTCAATCATAATTTCTGGTCCTCTTTCACCTACTATTCTCTCATTCCCTTTCCACTCCTGCTGAAACCATTTAACCTACCAAGTCCTCCCTGCCCACTGTTATATGTTTTTTTATGTGTGACACAGTGAGTTTAATTATGGTAGCTACGTGAACGTGTGTTGTATGGGGAGGTTATTTACTGGAAAAATGGCAACGTATCAATGGCTGTACCACTGAACAAAAACTACACTTCCTCCAGTACCCTCAACTGCCAATGTTTTAAGGTTCCGTCAAAAGCACCTCCATCTCACTCATTGCTTGCTGTGAGGCTTTAGTGATAGAATTGTCTAGATCTGCATTTCCTTTTGCAATGATTCCGTAACGTTTTAGATTTTATCACTTCGGTCTGTAGCGAACCAGGGAAGTGTTTCCAGGGCAGGGGCAGTGATGCCCGCTGACAGGGAGAACCCACACAGGTACAGGGTGTAGCTGGCTCAGTTTTTAAACTCTGCTATGGCCTGGTCTCCAGCGCTGTTTTCTTCTGAGGTGAAATGGGCAGCCAAGTTGTTATGCCGCTGCAAATCTGCTGCCCATTAACTTCTTTCACTTGTAACGGGAAACAGAAAGTAAACCCGGCTCTTTTCTACCGTTGGCCTGCTTCATTTCAAGCCTATTAAGCTTCAGATTCATTAATACTGTTGCACCTTGAAAATTCACGAGTGTTCCCTTTGTGACCAAAGCAAGTCCAAGCAATGAGGAGTCACCAACTGTTTGTTTTCTGTTATTGAGGCGCATTCTTGCTGGAGTGTTTTTTCACTTAAATAGGTGTTCCGCCCGCCCCATTTCCTGAAGTATCTGGCCAGAAACCTTGTCCAAAGGCGTTTGGGCAACCGATGCAAAAGGAAAAAAAAATAATCCTTGACATTAGAATCGTGGTGAGGTTAGATGAGCTCTGAACACTGTATGAAGTGTCCCTTGATGTATTGGCAAGCTTCAATAGGAGTGACACACCATGCTGCAACAGAGAGGCTGTGCCAGGGTGGTACCCTGGCAGGACTATTCCATTCTTGGCACTCTCTGACTCAGAAGAAAAAGTGATGATAGCCAGAAACAGTTCAGCTGCACTGCTGGGTCCCTTAATTTGAAATACCAGTCTGTGTTATTTTATCACGTGATGCATTCAGACACTTCTGGGGTTGTTTTACCAGGTTCCCCTTTACCAACTTCTAACAAGTTAAACAAAGTGAGAGTTTTGTTTATTTGTTTGCTAAAATACTATGATAATAGGAAAGTAAAAGCATCAGTATTGCTTATAGCAGGATTGGGTCATTGAACACATTTGTAGGGAAATAACTTGTCTCTAATTTGAAAAAAGAAACATATCAAGGGAAGAGATGCTTATTGTTTGTTCCTGAGGTAACAATTAAATAACTTGTTTTACAAGTCATGATATGCTGCTCCATTCTAAAGGCTGTACCGTTCATCAGGTAACCTTGACATATTTGTTTGCCTCTTTTGAATCCATCCCTGAAGGACTCAGAGGTGCTGAAGTGTCAGGCCCATCAAGTAAACTCAGAAGCTATCTAGAAATACATGCATGGAATAGGCTTTCTAATTGTGTCAGATCTGAGAGTAGACGACAAGTAAAAACAGGAAAAATGAGATGTGATCCTTTAAGATAAGAAACATGGAAGTTTAGAATTGGGGGAAACGGGAGGGTGAGACTCTTACAGAAGGACACAGAGAGCGTCCGGCACTTTAGACAAGGACCCCAAGCCTCCTTACTCTTTTGTCTTTCAGGCCTGCCAAACTAGCCCCATAGGAATGATGCTGCCAAGCCTGCTGTCAGCTGAAGATGTAGCCCAGCCCTCTTGGCACACAGTTGCATTGGTGTGCTTTCCAGGCCAAGCTCTTCCCTGGGCAGTTGTTCTTGACCGGGACATCCCCTCAGTAGCATTCTCAGTTCGAGTTCTCTTCTTTCTAACAGCTGGATTTTCACAGGCTGGAGACTTCAGTTGGTGAAGTCTTGCCCTCCATACAACTTTCCCCTTATTGTCTCAATGTCGAGTGACTCATTTTTCTTCAATGGCACTAAACTACAATGACAGATACTTTGCCATCTAAACTTTCATTGTCCCAAACTTCAAAACATATGCCTTTCCTTGCCAAACTTCACATTTTTCTAATACTTCTGTTCTACTCTTTGCCCCGTCACACTGAAGACCCGGCGTAATAACAATGAGCAGTAACTATGACACAGACTGAATGGCATCCTGTCTTGAAATGTCCTCTGTCAAATTAATTCATGCACAATTTAAAAATCATTCTCACTCAAGTTTTCAGAACACAGGTGGATGCAGTCTTTGTCACAATATTATTAGAATTGACCCTAACCTAGTTCTTGGGAGAGTATTCACCTCCCTCCCTTATGGACCAGGTTGCTACTGTCCACATTGTTCTCGACACTCTTGTCATCTAAACTCACACCAAGCCAGCCCGTTAGGCTCTCTTTAAGGCACTCCTGGACTTTTTCAGCCCAAAGTTTCAAACTCTTTCATAGTCTTCAGCAAGTCAGTTCCAAAGGCTTAAGAACTGTCCGGCTTTATCACATTAACGACCCCATCTCACAAGACCCCATCTCACAAGACCAATTTCCTGTATTTACCTTTTTCATTCTTATTACAAAATTCCTAACAAGAAGCATCTTGAAGGAGGAAAGGCTTGATTGCAGTTAGAGGGGATATGGTCCATTATGGTGTCAGGAGTGGGAGGACCATTGGCCACGCTGCATCCTTCATGGAAGAGCAGAGAGCTAGCAATGATAGTGCTCAGCTCACTTTCTCCCTTTTGTGTAGTCAGGGACACATGTCCATGGAATATTACCACTCATAGCCAATCTAACTCATGAAATCTGTCCACACATGTATGTTTGACTTCAAGATGATGCTGACAAGTTGCCAATGAGTCTAAGCCATCACAGGCTCCCATCATAAAATGCATGCTACCCACCATGACCAAAGAAGCCATTCTCTAGAGCAAATGGAGACCATCACAGAAAAACACAACTGGCGCAATGCAGAGATCAACAGATCATTGGGATGCCAGTCACAGAGGCTGGATCTACATTATAGCTCTTCCACCTGTGGCTCAGGGAACAGCGCAGAAAGACGGGAGAAAAAAATTGCAAGAGCCAGAATGCCAGGAAGTCTGTTGTTAGTCTCTCCTAAAAATGGCTGTATAAACAAGACCATAACAATGGTAATATCACAGAATCCTCTTCAACCTGCTATTCTTGGGTCTACCTTTGCTATGTGAACAAACATGAAAACATCATTTGAATCAGGATTCGGTATAGCCAGCTTTTATGTTGGCTCAGCTGTGACTTTAGTAATACACAGGACTACCAATGGCTATAGCCCAAAGTTTAATAATGTAGGCTGCCTGAAACGACCTAAAAATCTGAATATGTAAATGTGTGTTGGTAGAATCAAGAGGAAAATAATTATTTTCTTTCACACATGTATGTTTTTATATTATTAACTTTATTGAGGTCTCCACCTTGAGTTGCAACTGAGCAAAAGTAGCCTAAAGCCAAATTGTACTCACTAGCCTGGAACTGATTTTTTGGTATCTTGCAAAAATGAACATTTAAGTGCTGAGAAACAAAGCTCGAAAAGCTAGAAGCAATGTGTGTCTGGCACTTGGCAGCATCATGATGCTACTGGAATCTCAGAGTGAAAGCCCAGAGATCTCAATGGATTAGTTGTGGCCTCCTATCCAACATGTCAATCAAAGAATTGAGCAGTGCTGATGTACAGAATAAGGTTTTAATCAGCATGGCTACAGGGATGAAGAGATTCTGTTATCCAGACCTGACTTGAAGACTTTGAGGATTCTTAGAAGAAAGCAAAGACAAAAGATGAAGAGTTGGAGAGTTGTATTTAATTGGGGGATTTGCACATCCGACACTGGAGGCAATCTCCAGCAAGCTAGACCTGGTTGATTATTATCTCAAGACTGGTTCTGCTAAATTCCAGCAAGACCCTCACCATGTTAGGGTCCCTTTAGTCCCCTCCCGGGGTAACTGATCTGCTTTGGAAGAGTTCATCATCTGGCTCTTTATGTTCAGTCTCTTGTCATAAACATGTTTATCAACCTGACCTACTATTCCTCCTAGTGTACAAACTGAGGATCTGACCAATCCAAGGTATGGTTGGAGGGAAGGATTTTATTGTAGATATGAAAGAGAGTACTGTCAGAGGAATCTGGAACAGTCCAGAGCAGGGAGAAAAAGCAGTAAATTGAACATGGCTAGCAGTCTGGCAGGGGCCATGAGGAGGATGGGGGAGCAAGAGAGGAAGAGCAAGAGACAACGGAGAGAGAGGGGACCAAAAGAAGAAGACAAAAGCTAGGACACTAAGAGAGGAAGAGAGGAGAGAGAGCAAAGAAAGCACAAGCACATGGCCAAATTGGCAAGGTTATAGGGGAAAGAAGAGCTAGAAGAGGGAAGGGCAGGAGCTGCAGAAATTTAGAGTTCAGGGTAGGATGAGGAGGGGTGGGGAGGTGGGCTTGTGAGAAGAGCCACAGGTACTGAAGGAGCCTGGAGGCCATCTTGTACTTTGGTATGCTAACAGGTCTCGGAACCTGACACCTAGAACTCAAGTTGATTATAGAAAAGAGTGGACTCAGAGAGGGAAGGGAAAGTAAAAGAAACACAATGGAGTTAGCCAAACCAATGTCTAAGCCCTCATTCAATAACTAACTGGATGTTCAGGTTTATCTTTCATAAAACCTTTTAACTCATTTTTGTTATCCTCTCCTCAATCTAAGTTGCAGCCTTACCAGGCTCCCTCTCTGGCCTCACCTTGCAGGCTCCCTGGTCCGCGTGATCATTTTTTAAGTAATTCAGGTGAAAACCATAGAGTATAGTATCAAAAATAGGTAAGATTTATTGCAAGGTAACATGAAGCACTACAAAATGCTGATCTGTATGTTTAGATAGACGTATTATTGGCAACTGTACTTTCAGTGTAGGCATTGGGTTTCTGATACTCTTGCCTCTGCCTCCTGGGGGCTGGGGCCAGTAGTTGTGTACCAACACACCCAGAAGCTTTGTACTGTTTTCTATAAAATCTCTAGAACAGAGAGATAGCTTCCTGAAGGCTGCTTTCCTGCCCAGGTGATTGACAGACCCATTTGTATAAACTCTTAAGGGAGGGGACAATGGCACGTCTTTGTTTTTTATCTGAAAGGCTCTGGCTAGATAGTAATCTTACAATCTTCCTGGCCATTCAGTAAGGTATGTCTCCACCCTAGGCCTGAGATACAACACAGATCCATTCTCTTGGCCAACAATTGGGAAACCTTGCCTATTTTGCTTGCTAGATATATTAGTCCTATGAGAAACAAAACAAAACAAAACAAAACAAAAAACTTTAAAGTAGGTTTCACAGAAAACACACACACACAAAAGAAATGAAACTATTTACAAAGAAATCTTATTTATTTATTTACTTTGAAACAAATTTCACAATGTAGCCCTGGAATTCTCTATGTAGACTGAGCTGGCCTCCAACTCCGAGATTCACCTCAGGTTGGGGGTGGAGTGGAGAGATGGCTCAGTGGCTGATAATTCTGTTCTCAGCACTCATGTCAGATAGCTCCCAGCCTTGTGTAGCTCCAGCTCTGTGGGGTCTGACACCTCCGGCTCACAGAACAACTGTACACGTGTATAGATATCCATACCTACACATCATTAAAGAAAAATGTTGATAAACCTTCAAAAATAGGTGAAGGTACAATATCTAAAAACAGAAAAAGTGCAAGAGGAAGTGAACAGATTTGAATTGACAGAAGAACAATGAATCGTTTGCAAATAGATCAACTAAGATAATCCAGTGTGTGGAAGAGAAAAGGGAGTAGAAAATGAATGAATGAATGAAAGAGGGAAGGAAAGAAGGAAGAGGAATGACAGTATTAGTATAGTCATAACGAGACTTGCAGAAGAGAGGAAAGCAGAACAAAAAAAGTATACTTAGTTAGAAATGAGAACTTTCTAAATAGGATGGAAAGTATTAAAAAGTCACATTTTAAACTCCAACCAAAGAGGTCTACATCTTGACTCACAGTCAACTGTCAAAAGTCACAGAAAAAGGAGCATAATAAAGTAGCAAATATGTTCCTTCTGCGTTCAAAGTTTCTAAGAATGACAGATGATTTCCAAAGAGACATTGTGACGGTCAGGATAGAATAGAATATCCAAAGTACTTTAAGAAAAAAAAACAAACAAACTTTTAACCAAATGCAACCATATCATCCAGGGCTGGGGATGAGCAATTCAGATGTTCTTAGGTCTGTAGATTCTGGGGAAACTTATTGCTAGTAGCTCTATTCTAGAAAGAATGCTAAAGAAACCCTCCATCCTGAAGAGACACTGGGCAGCAACTCACATTCACATGAAGGAATAAAGAATGTCACTAAAGACAACTACATGCATAACTGTAAAAGACAACAAACCTATTTTTGTGTACAAATTTTCTCAGAATTTCTATTACTGTGGAGAGACGCCATGACCACTGCAACTCTTGTAAGAAAACATTTCATTGCATCTGACTTACAGTTCAGGGATTGATTCCATTATTGTCGTGGCAGGAAGTATGGTGGCAAGCAGGCAGACATGATGTAGACAAGGAGCTGATTGTCCTAAATCCAGATCTGCAGGCAGCAGGAGGAGAGCAAGTCATTGGTCCTTGCTTGAGCATCTGAAACCTCAAAGCCCATTCCCAGTGCAACATTTTCTCCAACAAAGCCACACCTACCCCAACAAGGCCACACTTCCTAATAGTTTCATTCCCTAGGGGCCTATGGAGGCCATTTTTATTCAAATCATCACATTTGTCTTACCATATTTAAAAGACAACTGAATTCACAGAGTGGAGGCACACATTTGTAATCCCAGCACTTGTGAAAGTGAGAAAAACAATTGCATGATGGAGACCAGAATGCTCTGTGTAACAGGTCCTGAACTATTTACTGAGGCCTTGTCTCAAAACAAACAAAACAAAGACCAAATAGTTAAAAATCAATTATATAGAACAATAACGATAAAGCTATCAATGTGCGTAAATAACTACAATTTATATGGCAATAATGGCAAGGAAGGGAATCGGAGACACAGTGTAAGACAATGGAAATGAGTTTTCGTTTGAACAAAGATGTTATGTATTACTAAAATCAGCCCAACTACATAATTTTAAATTAAAATGCTAAATATAATTATCAAGACAAATATGAAGAAATAAATTTAAAAGTGTATGAAAGACTCAACAAAGGAAATACTATAGTATATTATAAACTATCTACTTAATAGAACATGAGGAGATGATTAGGAATAGGGGAACTTTTCTTAAACCATCCACAAATGTTAACCCAAATGAATCATAAAAATAAATATAAAAACAACACTATAAGGTACTAGAAACATAGCAGGAAGTCCTCACAGCTTTGGGTTAGTTAATGGTTTCTTGGATTCAATGCTAATAACACATGATAAAAGAACAATATAAGATACACTTTAATACAATTTGAAAAGTATACTTAGAAACTTATAATCAAAGTATAAGAAAAACAAGCAAGGAAATGCATTCTACACTGCTGTAGAAAATGTTTGCACGTCATTAATCTATAGGTGTCTAGGACTAATGTATAAATCATAGTTCAGTAATTAAAAAATAACCTAATATAAATGTTATCAAAGCTGTAAATATGAATTTCTACAAAGAGAAGCCAATAACAATTATCAAAGAGCATATGAAACTATGTCAACATTATTATTTATTGTAAACAAGTGCCATTTCATACTCATCAGAATTGCTTGTGAGAAGAATTGGAAAGGATGTAGAAAAATTAAAACACATATAGATTCTTATTTATTAGGTTTGTTAATTTGTGTATTTTATGTATGTGAGTTGTCTGTATATTCATCTGCACACCAGAAGACAGCATCAGACAGTAGTGAGCTACTATGTGGGTGCTGGCAATTGAACTTGGGACCTTCAGAAGATCAGTAAGTACTCCTAACCACTGAGCCATCTGTCTAGCCCCATAGACTCTAAATAGTACAACCAATTTAGAAAAGTCCTAGTTTCCTAAATTCTATGTAAGTCCTCGTTGCGCTTTCAACAGACCAAATAATTCCACTCCTATTATATACTCAGAAGAACTGGAGATATTTTGTCATACTGAGTCACATACACACATACCAGCATTATTCACAAAGATGGAACATGGCAAACAATCCCAATGTTCATCAGTAGATGAATGGGTAAAATATGGTATATCTATGAAGTTATTCAACCATGAAAAGAAATAGCATGCTAGCACATGCTTCATCATGAGAAAACTCAAGAAACATTATGGGGAAAGCCCCACATACACAACAGACCATGTAGTTTGTATATGAGCAGGTAAATATAAAAAGACTCCGGAGATGGCTCAGTTGGTGAAGGCTGTGCAAGCATAAGGATCTGAGTTGGGATCCCAAGCTCCCTTGTAAAAGCCAAGCACAGTAGTACACACCTATAATCTCGGCATGAGCAGGGGAGGAGAGACAGGAAGGTTCTTGTCTAGACAAATCAGTGAGCTACAGGTCTAGGGGGAAACCTTGTCTCAGTAAACAACCAAACAGCAAAACATATGAGGTGGAGAGCAAGTGAGGAAGAAGGCACGTTTTGTTGGTGCCTGGCCTATACCTGCCATATCTACATAAACACCCCCCTTACACACGTGCACAGACACATACACACCACACCAACACACACACAAACCATACACACACATACATATACACACATATACATACACACACAAACCACACACACAAACACATACACACATACAAACCATACACACACACAAACCGCATGCACACACATACACACATACACACACACAAACCGCACATACACACAGACACACACAGACACACACACACACACACACACACACACCCCTTCCTCAGCACGCAAGCCACAGTAAACAGTGGTTTGTTGAGGAACATGATGCGATCATCTGAGAATGCCCACTTAATACTTTATGTGAAAATTGGCAGTATTTTAGCCCCTCTTCTGTCACCTCTTTATAGACTTTGAAGTGCTTTTATCTACTCTGCAAAAATTTAAGATTATTTCAAAATCAAAGAACAGTTATGACATTTCATAAGGCCTCATGGGAAAAAACTGCAGTATTACTGTGTGATATTTCATAATTAACTTCAAATTTATTCCATCATTTCTTAAATTTTTGTTTCACAGTTTCCTTATTCGGAACAAATGTCTCTTATTTAGTTTTAAGAAACCAAGTGACATATAGTCAATCAATGGAATTATGATTAGAACTTGACTTTGGAATTTTTATATTTTGCTTTTCAGTTTATAAACTCACAAGCTGAGAACACGTTTAAGAGAATTTTTATACAGAATTTGCATTACATGGAGCTAGTATTTTAATTCTCTGTTTGGAGTAAATAGACACAAAATATTTGAATAAATCTCTAGGACGCATCTGTTTCCTGCCCATTGTGTACAACGTGTTAGACGCTTTTGGAATGAAAAGTGGCGGTTGAAAGCCTCAAGAAATGACAATAGCAGTCATGGTGATGTTTTGCATTGCTCATTGGTAATGTGGGAACTGATGATCTCAAAAGCCCCATAAGAAATCAAGCCAGCTGTGGAATATATTTGCTTAGAAAATAAACTTTGAAATGATAGGCCTTCCAGTAGCACTAAGTAGGCAATTGAGGAAAGAATTCTGTGATTATTCTGCTTTCATTATTGATGCTGCGTTGTGGTTATAGATTTTTTTTCCTTTTAGGGAGCACAGTTGAAATTACCTGAACACGAGTCTAAGCAGGTGGACAAGTTTTTAAATTGATCTGGAAGAAAGTTCATTAACTGCTGTAAATTAGTCAAAATTAAGCTTTCCCTGTTCTTTTTCTACTTTCATTTGTTTGTTTTCTTTTCTTCTGCATTTTTTTACATATCTCAGGCTGAGCTTGTTCTAGGTGAGAATCCCACCTATTTTTTTTTAAAAAAAAGCATTATTTATTTTTTATTTGCCTATTTATTTAACATGAATGTTTGTGTCTGGTACCCGGAGAACTCAGAAGAGACCTCCAGATCACCTGAACTGCAGTTACAGAAAGGATGAGAGGAGGTACAGACAATGGGGAGTTTGCATATTCTACAAAACAGATATTGATGGAGGTAGGTGGGAGAGGGGAGCAATTGGCTAGGCCCGTTGAGTCAAAATCTGTTTCCTCAGGAGCCCTGACGCAGAATCCTTTTGTCGGCTCTTAGTTTCATAAATAAACTTATTTAAGAAATGAACCAGAAGGAAACTCAAGGACTGTCTTGCTGGAGACAATACAACAGGATAGACAAACTGGAGCCCTAGACTGCTGCTGGGGGGAGGGATGAAAGAAGTCAAAGGGAAGACCGCTATCCTTTCTGAGTTTGAGGTTGACAGGCAGACAGGCTTAGCAGGGGATGTCAATCTATGAGCAGTTGCGTGGTGTGGGATGGAGGTAGGGTCTCTTTAGAAACAGTGAGGATGCTCAGAGACAAGTAGGCTTAGGAGTTTGCTCTGTGTCTGGAAAGGGAAGATGGAAAGAGTGGGAACAACTGATTTCACAGTGAGAGTCTGTCTTCAGGGGTCGCCATGTTTCTTTTCCACTTCTGACTTCAGGCTGGACTCTTGAGGCTGGAAAGCAAGGCATCCCCCTCATCACAGGGGCTTTTTGTCCTTGTTTAGGCAAAGGAAGCGACTCTTCTGTCTATCAAAGTGTATTCTCAACCACTGACCAAGCCATTAATCATGTTCTTTGTGGTACCCAAGTGTCTCAAAGAGGTCTGCACACATGGGTGGCATTTGCTGTCTGCATCATTTCGAAAGGGTCTGAAATGAGTCATGCAATTCGTACTTAAGGAAGCTGACATCAATGAGTGTCACATCTCAAATGGTGCTTGGGAAGAAGGTGGCTGCTGATAGTCCTTCCCCCATTACTAGCACCCCTTACTATTTCCCCCACCCCAAGGAATATGGGTCCTTATTACCTTAGAAGGGAAGATGGGCAATGCGTCACTCTTCTGTATTTATTCATTGTCTAGTAGTGGCATCAACCTTACCTCCAGATGCCTGAGATCCAACATTCCTTGTTAACTGAGGAGAGTGGGCACTGTAGCAGGGGAGTAAGGAGCAATCGCTACCAGGTCCGGAAGGGTTCTGTTGTGCTTGTGGTAGGCGCCGGAACCCCTGATGTGCAATCATATGAGGGGAGATTGTTTGGACTCTGAGGCTTGGCTTTCAGGGTCATTAGTGAGGAGAAACAATAGCCCTCAAGCAGTTCACTGCACCAAATAGGAACCCCTTACACTTTACCTTCAGTATTTTGGAAAATAAAATCTGAACTTGGACAAGTGAAGTCAACTAGTAATTTCCTAGCATTTGGCAACCAGGGAAGTGCTTAGCTAGACCAGAGTGAGGTTCCCTTTGAATGCGTTTTGGAAGAGCCGGTGGGACTCTGGCTGTGGAGTTCTTGGGGCTGTTGGTCCAGATGGTTGTGTTCATCATTTTCACTCTCGCTTGACCTATTGGTGTCCATTTGAGTACATTATCCAATAGCTGGCATAGTATTCCTTTTGCAATCTGGTCTAGCTCTTTTTTGTTCTTGTTGTTTTGTATTATTATCTGTGGCTTAAGTCTTTGCACAGACCTAACTGCTGAGTGCTTATGACCACATAGATAGCTACAAATTCAGTTTTCCTTTATAAATGTTAAAGTCAGTTGTGACACCTCACGAGTTGCTTTTGGGGCTTCTTACCAAGAAGCGGCTGCATCCTTCAGATGTTTTCTGACCAGCGTCATTTACTGTGATGGGTCAGAGTCTCTTTGATCATGTGGCTTTCCTTGGAAGAACTGAAGACATTTCCCTCTGTAATGATGTCACTAGCATCTCATGGTATCTCTCTTGGCGCCTTGCAACTCTTGTTATCTCGGCTGAAGGAATTCAGCCGAAATACAGTCTAGTATAGAAAACAGGAAGAGTTCATTACAGAATAAAATAAGACACCTTCAAAGGGCAAGAATAGACAATGACCAGCCAGACTTTTGCGCTGGTTTACATTTCAGACAGGCCTTCAATAAACTCTCTAGAACAGACAGCTTTTCTAAGGAGAATTTTCCTTTCTAGGTGAGGGGCAGGCCCATGTGAAATGACTGTTGCAGGAGCTATGTTAAACTAGATAGGTATAAGATTTAGGGTGCCTGTAACCAGATTTAGATAGCTATCAATTAACGGGCTTCTGCGAAGTTCAGGATGTCTTGTTTCCTATCAAGACCCTCAGAGATAGGACTCATGTCCCATTCCTTTAACCAGTAATTAGTGTATTTTAGTTTTAGTTCCTGGTTTATAAGCTACATTGGAAAGGTCCAACCCTACAGTCCTTCAGTTCTGCTAATGCCTAACTTGTTACCTAATAACAGCAGTGTGTGAGCTGAAGCCCCAGGCGAGCATTCCTCTTCATCTGGAGCCATCTTTCTAGCAACAAACAGCCCATGGCGTTAAAATGGGAAGAAAGCCAACAGTAAGAATGACTCAGTAAGGGCATAAGAAATACTTGTCTTCTGCCCTTTCTAGTCTCCATGATCCCACCAGTGGCTCTTATTGGCTGTCTTCACTTTGTAGAGGTCAAAGAGGCCTCGATAATTCCATCCATAGGACCCAGTTTCTCCATGACATGCAGCAGGGTAGGAAATGTCAGACAATGGATCTGCAGGACATGGCGGCATGGAATGGACAAGCAATTCCTCTCTTCAGGGCTTCGTTTTTCTGCTGCAGTTTTGATTGTTTACATATGTAAGGATTCCTTCCTACAAGACTGGGACAACTACCCATGGGGCCATGTGATTAAAGTGGGCAAGGCTTCCTATTGGCCCTGTTTTTTGTCTGTGCCTTAGCATATTGGCGGTGGTGCTTGTAATGATGAGTGCTTCCTCACAGTCCCCTCTCAACTTCAGATCTTCATGATGCAGAGTACATTGAACAGGATGAGTCAGTCAGTCAGACAGAAGTCATCTTAGAGTTAGGTAGGTAGACTTCCTGAAGGCTCTCTACCGAATTAGCAATGATTCACATTCCTGAAACCATGCAGTCCCCCAACACAACCCTTAACTCCGGTGAGCCACAGCCCTCCCACTGAACTTCAGTGAGGTCAGGATTTGGTTGCCCTGTTGGCCCACATCCTGAGAGGGAAACAGCAGAGGGTTGGCCGCATGTTTCATTCACCAGCTAGACAAGAATTAATTTGAGCATCTCGTGTTCAGAAAATGATTCTAGAAAATTAATGTGTTTTAGAATCAAATCCAGTCTCTGATCTTGATAAATACTTGATAAATTTACCCCATCTTCTCCATGATGCCCCTAAGATGAGCTTTTTAAAGTTACATTTGTGTAAAGCTTTTGTTCTCATGTTAAGAACATCTTGTCAAAAGGCACTGAACTCATCTCTAAAAGCACATTTATTTAGCATCATATAAACATGGAATAGAGTGAAAATAGTTTACTATTATTAAATGCCTGTGAATTTGTTTTTCTGCTATTTTAAAGTTGTTTAAGTTCACCCTCCTTGGAGGTCAAGGAGCATAATGTGACCCACAGTGGAATTAGCTGCTATATTCCACCAAATGATGCTGTTGATCCAATGTTACTCCCCTGAACAGTTTTCAAAATGTTTTCAGATGACAAGGAAAATCCAGTACCAGTGAGTAATCATTACTACTATACTATGGCCCTCTGTATCTTTTTCTCCTTTGTCAAAATCATATCAATTAAAAAAATCACAAAATTATGCTTTAAAATTTTTGAAACTCACAGAGGAAACACAGACATCAGAACTCTCTGCTCTAGAAAGGGTAGTAGCAGAGGTTCTGCTACAACATGGCACAGTGCCTCCAAAATGGTCTTATCTCTCTAAAACTCTTGAGGATCACAAAATCTTAGCTAGAAAAGCTTTGTCTTTAGGGGCTCCCATGGTCCTTTTATTTGCACATATTCTGAAGCCCCTTCTCAATTACCAGGGCAGGCATAGGGTGTTGCATAAAGACCAAGTTGCGTTGGTCTGTTAAGGGAGCCCTGACCTGATTATTTGGAGAGAGAAAACAACTGAGCCAGGTAGGGATTTGTTCTACTTAGAGGCATCATGTTCCTCTCAGACAATGCAAAGGGCAGAGTGTTGGGAAGTTTTCAGTGTAGCTGAACCATAAGGGCTCTGAAATGCTCACCCACCTGAGCAGAATCTAGAACTCTTCAGTTTTTGTTTCAGTTTGTTTTTTATCTTGAAACATCTCAGGTCAAGGGGACGATAAATCAGTCTTTCCATTTCTTTGGAGTGAGCTGATAAAAAATACTAGACTGCAAGGCCAGCGACAAGTGACAGCAGGGCAGGTGGCCAGGCCTTGCCATGGTGGAGACAGATGTGAGGGAAAGAATGCCCTTGTTTAATTGTTCTTTCTGACTTACAACTACCAAACATATGCATGTGTTGGTATTAATATTCAATAAACCCTTTAGATCTGCTTATCGTTATTGTCTGCCGCTTCTGTTATTTAGAGACTTCAGAAATCTTCAGAGAAAAGTGTAGGAGACACAGGGAAAACTTATACTTCAATTTCCCTATCCACTGGAATAATACATACTTATGGAGTAATGACTATCAATGGTCTTACGATATACAGTTGTCATAAATATTTATTGTTCAATATCAAACATTTTCTTCTACTTAATACTTTTTCATGCTGGTATAACTATCAGCTACTCATATATTTGTGAAAGGAAAGAAATATTAATGTGTTCTTTAAAGATAACATTCCTAGAAAAAAAAAGCCATGACCAGCTCAAAAATTTTTGGATGGCCACACGGTGACACAAAAACTCTGCCTTACAAACAAGGATTTCTGGAAATTCGATACACAAGGTCCTCCACCCATTTTCCTGTCACACAGGATGTAGTGGCTTTTTGTTGAAATCCAGCATGACACTGAATAGCTGGCTACCACTGAATGTGTCGCCTGCTATTGGGATCACTCCATAGAGCTGCATTTACAGGAAATCAAATGACCTTTCAGAACTACTGATGCCAAATAAAAAAGATAATTTTTGTTGTGACATTTTTTAGGCGCAGAGGTTGAGTTTTATACATTCCCAAACAAGCTTTGTTCTTTAAATACTCATACTCAAAATTTATTTAAGTGCAATTTTAAAAATCAAGATTCACGAACTTGCTCCATTTACTTCATGTCTTCTAACATGTTATCTGTTTGAAACATCAAGGAACAATGCAATTTTAACAATGTTTCTAACTTCATGAGCATGTAATAAATCATGCTTCAATAATTTATGAAGTCATATTGTCATTTTTGGAGTATTCATTTAAGATCAATATTTACCATGCTGTTCATGGTTTTTTCTACTGTTGTCCATGTGTAATGGAGTTGTGGATTTTTTTTCTTGGGTTAACAAAACTGATCCATCATGTCTAATTGTTGGACATTAACTATGTCTATAACAGTCGTTCTCAACTTGTGGGTCACGACCCTTCTGGGGGGGTCAAAGGACTCTTTCTCAGGCATCACATATCAGAATCTTTTATACCAGATACTTACATTAACAAATTGCAGATATGAAGTAGCAATGAATATGACTTTATAACTGGGATCACCACAGCATGATGACCTGTATTAAAGGGTCTCAACATTAGGAAGGTTGAGAACTGCTGGTCTACGAGTAAATAGCAGGATTGGGTAGGAAATAAAAAAGATCATTACTATTGATGTTTGAAGACAATCCTGGTATTCTAGTGGCTCTTGTTTTTAGTAGGAAAGTTGGTACACATACTTATTCTTCAGCACTTGCTATATAGCCCAAGTCGTCTTCAGCAACTTAAAGGAGTTAGACAAGGTACAGTCCTCATGAACCTTTTTTTTTTCCATGGGGAGCCAAGGGAGATTTGGGAGAGGATAAGCAATAAATGATAAATAAATAAAAAACATGTTACACAGTAATAAATATAAAAAATATATAATTACAATAGAGTGACAGTGGCCTCCATTTGGATAGTGAAGACCCACCTGACAAATGACATATAATATACTGTTTGAATGACAGGCCTTGTGAATATCATAAGAATCATCTCAGCTTATATGAAAAGGCACAAACAGAAGTCACCTGATGATCTCGTTGTGCCACATATTTCCCATCCCTCATCCTGTAAGACTTGCTGAAGAAGACTGGTGAACAGATAATAAGAAAAAGTTTCATTAGCAAAAAGGGCTCATTGATGTTGGAGAGATGTTGGAGAGATGGCTAAGTGATTAGGAGCACTAGCTGCTCTTACAGAGGATCTGGGTTCAATTCCTGGCATCTACGTGGAGCAGGTAGAAACCACCTCAACTTCAGCTGTAGGGGATCTGATACTTTCTCCTGTCCTTCGCAGGTATCTGCACACATGTGGCATACACACAGACACACAGACTCATAAATGAAAAATAAATCTTAATAAAATGACTAGTTGAAGAGAAATCATTTGAAGAGGCGAATGTAAAGTGAAACTGAATCCGGGCATGAGAAGGGAGACTCTGAAGGCCAAGCAGCCAACCCTTCCGAGTTCTTGTTTTCCTCTCTGCTGGACCTGGGAGAGGAACATATCATCAAAAGCAGAACTTGAAGAAACAGCAACACAATTGGTGCAGGAAATGAAGGGGACTAATGAGAGACCACATCATGTTGTCCATGGTAAGTAAATTTGTTACTGCATTCTGCACTAAATAAAAGATCAAATGAAGTGTTTGTTTCTAAGGGTTAATTATTTGTTAACTATCAAGAGCGGGTTAGTAATAGACCAGTTAGTTATGCACATCTAGACTCTCCGTCCCCTATGGCTTTCTTCCCTCCCTCTTCCTTTTCCTTTCTTTATTTCTTAATTAGGGGACTGATATGAGAGTGCTAATTCCTCTTTCAAGTTGTGGTTTCTCTATCTTCTGACTGAATCTAAATGTGGAGCCTTTATAGCATTAAGAGCTCTTAGGAGACAGTCTCCATTTTGGAGTCATTAGTAAATAGCTCTTCCTAATTGGAGAAAAAGCTTTCAACAACAAATTTGATACAATTAGCTCAAACAGGAAAAGGTATGAGCCAACTGTTTCCCAGTTTCTACCTTGTGCTGTACAAACTGGCATAACTAGACAAGCAGTTAGGTAAGTCTGGTTAGTGCGTTCAGAGTTGGGCACTATGCCAGAAGAAACCAGCCAGCTTACACTTGGCATCTAGAAATGGAATGTAGAATTTGTTAGTATTTTGAAAACTACTGGGCTTAATTTTAAGTTTCTTTTTATAAGAATCATTTCCAACCTAGTCTTTCTCAGAAGAAGAAAAGGAAAGGAAAGGAAAGGAAAGGAAAGGAAAGGAAAGGAAGACGTTGTTACCTGAAGCAGAAAAGTATTCGCCTTTGGATATTTATCTTTGTAAGTATGTGGATAGTTTAGGGAGAGAAGGGGTGGAACAGCTTTGTGTCGTTTTATTGAATGAATTAGGATGTATTGGTCAATTCACCAATTTTCTAAGAAAATATTTATCTCAATAACATTTGTTCTTTCTCTCTGAGAAAAGGTTTACATTCAATATAAATACAAAAATCTTATGAAATTATTGTATAGTCTTAACATTAAATTATGACATTTATTGGTGACAATCATAATCTTTAAATCTTATTTAGTACAGAAATATACATTTATCAATATGTGGGCATAATATGTATAATATATTCTTTGGATTTATTTTTTCATTATAAAAATCTATGGCTATAATCTTTTTCTGTCATTACACAGGGTTTTACACATTCCAGGCTGGCCTTGAACTTATAACTGAGTTGAGGATTATCTTAACTTCTGATCCAACAGCCTTCACTTACCAAGTGCTGGGAGCGCAGACATGAATCACAGTGCCTGGTCACTTATGTATTATTATATATTAGTATACATTAGCACTGTAACTTTTCATTACCACATTTCACTGTATGTATTACTCATGCCATCTTCTGTTGGTCAATTCAGACCTTTCCAATTTTTGTTATAATGAATAATGATGTATTTATGTGCCTAACTGGGCTGAGCAGAGTGTAATGAAAGCATATAATATGGATATTTAGTCCAATCTAGGTTTCTCAGGTTTCTCAGAATATAAAACCTCAAACTTGAGACTTGGAAGATGGGGTCTGAGAAACCTATCTGCAAATGATGAGAAAGATGAGAAGACACAAGCTGAACATCACCTATATTTTAATTTCTCTTTGATCATTAATTGAATAAAACAATTTGGAAAGGGTTGAGATGAGAAGACACAAGCTGAACATCACCTATATCTTAATTTCTCTTTGATCATTAATTGAATAAAACAATTTGGAAAGGGTTGCTTTCTCTCACTGACCCTCAAAATTCAAAAACAAGTATTTGACTCTTTTCCCTTTCATTTGCTCTTTCTGTCTCGCTGATAAAACTGTAATTTTATGAACACAGTAAAATGTGTCCCCCCTTTGTTTCCAGACTCAACCAGCACACTGATTATGCAACTAGATTATAGAAAAATATTTGATAATAGTTCGATTTAATCAACTCCAATGAGTCCTCCATTAGCAAAGAAGCATTATCCTTTGTGTGTATGATGACTACAAAGCCCTACCAGGAAAGTGGTCAAATATCTGTCCTGTGCTCACAAACTAAGTCTCAAGACATTAAATGATGCCACTCCCAGGAAGCTCTTCCTGCATGCTTGGGGAGGGGGGTGTTGAAGAATGACATTCTATCTACATCGCCTCATTTTTCTTCCTTAAAATCATAACTATCCATTAAAGCACAGTTCCAATGTCATCTCCATAGCAACTCAGGAAGCGATCATGAAGCACAAGTATGAACTGTGGCCCTTGAGCATGGCCCTGCTGTTAGAATCCAGACAACTTCAAAAGCAAGAGAAAAAAAAAGAAAAAAGAAAATACAGTAGAACCGAACAGAAAAGAATTAAATAACAAATTAAGCTGCAGACACAAAGAGTGTAAGGCAAAGATTCATCAATAAAACTGAGTTCCCCCACTGGAACACAGCTGTAGATAGGGCAAGAGAAAATACAAAGTGAGAGATCAGATTTCCAAGTTACATGGTAGTGAAGGAATATACTGACTTTAAAATGGTGATTTTTCCAACTCTCACTTGAGTCAGGAATCAAATGGAGATTGTACATAAAGTTATAATGATATTTATGTATTCATGTATTTACTTTAGGTTGGTTAGGTCTTCTTTTTTCCATTTTATTTATTTATTTATTTTTATTTATTATTATTGTGTGTATGATATAAGTGAGTGAGTGTGGGTATTCACATGCCAGATACATATGAAAAGGTCAGAGGACAACTTTCACAAGTCCATTCTTTCTGTCACCATGGGTTCTGGGGAATGAACTTAGGCAGTTGGGGCTGTACAACAACCACTTTGACCCACTGCATCATCCTGCTCATCTAGTTGATGAGGATTTCAAGAGCTGGTCTTAGCAATACACATGATAAGACTTATGCTTGTTGGTTCGATTTTATGTGAGGTGGGTGGGTACCACTATGTGTTGGCAAGCAAGAACTACAGCATGAAGGAACCTGATATAAAAGGTAAGGGATGGAGAGAGAGAGGGAAAGGGGAACTAGAAGCTGGAAAAAGATAACCACTGGCCATGTGACTCCTATAGAATTTTTTTAGACAGGGTCCCTCTGACTGGCCTGAAACTCTAGACCAGGATGGTCTGAAGCTCACAGAGGCTTCAGGCACTGGGACTAAAGGCTGGCATCACCATGCCCAGCTAACAGTAGGAACATTTTAGCAACATTTTAAGAAGACTAGAGGGATATTACAGTTTTCATAAGAAGGTTGTTAAATATAATAAAATACTGGTATAGATTAAGCTTAAAATTCAGGAAATAAACATAGACAAGGAAGGACAGCTCCCCTTTTTTTGAGGAACTAGAATACTCAGATTTCAACATGCCTGCGCCTTGAGTCTGTACATCCGATTCCTATTTGGGACCTAACCTGTAGCAGATGTATGCATTGACCAGATAAATTGCTGTGGAGTAAGGTCCAGTTTTGGGAGTTGTTCTCAAGAACAAAGAAGTGTGAAATCTATTTTCAGTTTCTGCAGAAATCCTTGAAAAATAAACTTCAGGATCTTTCTAGATAGACAAGAGAATGTGGCCTGCCTAGAATCTAGTTATACTGTAATTTTGGAGTTCTATATCATTCTGGAATGAATGAAATATACCTGCATGAAAGGCCTAGAAAAGGCTAACAAAATAAAACGAAATGTTACATTTGATCTTGTTAAATAGGGTTTAGAATTGGGATGATAGTTTGAAAAACATCTGTAGTCTTTATTTGAATGTAAGCACTGAATTATCCTTATTGATCAAAATAGTCAATTTAAGAACTTTCATATCTAAGAAATTGAGTAAATAACATTTTTGTTCTTCTTTTTTATTTTTATTTTTATTAAAAATTTCCACCTCCTCCCCTCCTCCCATT
>LOJH01007072.1:17044-31508 GCA_001685095.1 Ellobius talpinus | reverse complement strand
TATTTCAGGTGTAAAGCTAGCCGTGCGGGAGCCGGGCGGGACGAAAAGCAGGCCAGCTAAGCCTCCTATCACTATAGCAAGCCTCCTATCACTACAGCTAAGCACTAGAGTAACAGTGTACATTTAACACCTCCACCACCTTCTACCAGTTCATGTCACCAACTTCACTGGCTTGGTGACTAGTCCTCCAGCTTCTGGCCCAGTCTATGCAGAACCGTAAAAAGAGTCCTACTAGTAGTGAAAGCACAGCATATCCTTGTTCAAGCCTCCTCAGGCCTTCTCATCTCCCGGAGAATGGCAGGCAGCTCCTGTAGCAAACCCCATGTTCTCTGGTCCCTTTCCTCCTCATCTTCCTCCCTCCACTGTGCCCTCACCTGCCTGCTGGATCTGACAACTCTCAAACGCATTCCCACCCTGGGCTTTGCACTTCTGTCTCCTCTTCCTAGAAGGTTCTTCCTCCAGACGTTTCTGTGACTTATCTTCTCATGTTACTTAGGTTTCACCGAAGCATCGTTTCTTCCTGGAAGCCCTTCCTGGCGCCCCTCCCTTTACCCGTCCTCACCACCCCACCACCACCACCCACATCCTCCACTGGTTTACACTGCCTCATCTTGTGTCTTGAAGGCACTTTCACTCCCTCAATCTGGTATTCACCCCTTTGTCATCTGCTTTGCCCCTCGGGAGTCTAGCTCGTGTCCTTGGGTCCTCGTCTGTCATCATCAACCTCTGTCACACTGATAAACACGGGTCTCCATGATAAGGCTGTAAAACAGTTGCTTTTATTTAGTAGGTTATTGAGTGATGAATAAATTTCATGTTAGGATTAAAAAATATTACCACTTCAAACAGTGATACCTTTATAAAGCCCACCTATAACTAAAGAGGTATTGACAGTTGAGGGCTACTGGAGGAGAGAGTTCTCACTGGATGGCCCCACACCCATTAGTATATAGGCAGAACAAATTAGAATCTGTGGGCTGTTCGATAAATAAATAAAATATCAAGGACAAAATTTGGAAGGCGGTAGGGTGGATCTGAAAGGTGTCAGTGGGAGAACTGGCGCAAATATGATCAAAATACATTAGATGCATGTCCTGGGTTGCATGCATATTTCTGTTGCTATGATCCACACCATGACAAGAAGAAACATGGTGACGAAACGATTTCTTTTCCTTTACACATTCCAGTCCATCCTCTAGGGAAGTCAGGCAGGAACCTGGAGGCAGGAACTGAGACAGAGACAATGAAGGAACAGGTTTGTTTTCTGTGGCTTGTTCATCTTGCTCTCTTATATAACCTAGAACTACGTACCCAGAGGTGGCACCACCCTCCTGTATCAATAATCAATCAAGAAAACACTCCCACAGACTTGCCTGCAGTCATTCTGATGGAGGCAGTGCTCCCACAGACTTGCCTGCAGTCATTCTGATGGAGAGAGTGTTCCCACAGACTTGCCTACAGTCATTCTGATGGAGATAGTGCTCCCATAGACTTGCCTGCAGTCATTCGGATGGAGGCAGTGCTCCCACAGACTTGCCTACAGTCATTCTGATGGAGATAGTGCTCCCATAGACTTGCCTGCAGTCATTCTGATGAAGGTAGTGCTCCCACAGACTTGCTTGGAGTCATTCGGATGGAGAGAGTGTTCCCACAGGCTTGCCTGCTGTCATTCGGATGGAGGCAGTTCTATAGTTGAGAGTCTCTCTTCTCAGATGTTCCTAGTTTGTTTCAAGTTGAATAATAATAAAAAACTTTCACAATGCATTAAGAAATTATCCAAAATAATAATAATAACTATCATTTTATTAAAAACAGTAAACCTAAGTCACTATGTACCACTGAAGTCACTTTACTAATGCAAAAAAATCCCAATGTACGATTTATTATTTCCTTTCAATAAGACACTGGCACATGTCTGTACTGTTCTTACCAGTGTTATTTTGTCCTATACAGTGACTTCCTAGAGGACATGAGCCCAGTGTTAAGGTTCTTATGGTTTGTATGTAAAATGGCTTATATGTTAAAGGTGTGGTCCTCAGCGGCTGAAGGCAGTATTGACTGACAGGTGATTAGACTACGAGGGTTCTGAATCCATTGATGGATCCATCAATAACAGATTCATAACACGCTAGCATGGACAGGAGGGAGGGGCTTACCTGAAGGAAGGTAAGGCCTACTGGAAGGAAGGAGACTACTAAGGCCATGTTCTTAGGGACTGTACTTTGTCACGAAGGCCCTTCCTGTCTCCTCTCTGCTTTCCAGACACACCAAGGTGAGATCCTTGGTTCTGTCACACTCCCCTACCTTACCACAGGCCCATAACAGAGAAGCAAGCCTATTATAGGCTGAAACCATAACCAAGATAAATATTAAGTTGGCTTTGTCTGGTAGTTTGTCATAGTGACCAAAAAAATATTGACTAATGCACCCCAGAATTATCAACTAAAATAGGAAGAAATGCAGCAGTATTGAGGATGTATTGAGCAGTATTGAGCAGTATTGAGACTCTGACATCTCCGTATATCTCATTGGGCAAGGTGTAGCATGGTAGGGAAGGCTGAGGCTGGACCGCTGAATTCCAGCCTTGCTTCCCACAAGCTTTCGGCTCTCGAAGACTGCCTTTCTCCAGCCATAAACTGGGTGGAAACAACTGGTCACCATATACTAAACGCTTGTGATAAAAGGTTTAATATTCTGTGATAGCCTTACCAAACTGGCATGATTATTAGTACCCTTCAGTAGATAAGAAACTGAGGCTCAGAAGAATAAAACCAGAAGTCCAAGGCCACAGAGGTTGCAATCAATGTGTCGCACACAGTGCATTGTTGGTTGCATGTCACCTGTCTCCAGACCTCACAATCGTAACCAGCAGTATAATATTGGCTCATGGCACCCACCCCACAGAGGGGATGAAGATGGACTAAGTTCATCCTGAGGGTTCTGCGTCCAGCGCCTGGTGCACAAGAGTCTTTAGGAAAAGATCAGTTTAGAAAGTAGTCTATCATCCCAATCAAGCCGAAAGCTAGTATGATAACCGAGTCCAATCCCTCCTCCCAGCCAGCACTCAGAACTGTGTTTATGCCACAGGAAGAGAAGCACTACGCCTCAGCAGTCTCAGAGGCCCATCCTAGACACAGACATCCCCTGGTCTCCCCGCAGGTAGAAAGTAGCTGTTCCAGCTTGTTGCTCCATAGCATTGACTGTGACAAGCCCCTTTCTTTCTGAAGGACCCAGCAGGGTCACTGTCTGGCACCCCACCAGGCTGCTACCCCCTGCTGGGCCTAGGCTGCATGGCCATCAGCTCTGTCTGTCCAACCTGTCAACAGGCTCTGAAAAAAAAAAGGAAGCTGATGAGCAGGGCAGGGGAGGAGGGTGGCTAAGAGAGGCCAGGCAGGCCAGGCACAGCAGACAGAGGGCGAGCGCTTAGGGAAATGGGAGGCTGGGATCAGAGGCCCTGCTCTATGGCCAGTGGCTTTTGTAGCAGTCAAGGGGTAGACAGCAGCAGCCAGGGTGAAAGTCCCTGTGGTACAGCAAGCATGGCTATGGGCTAACAGGGGTGAGTATCTGCTAGGTCAGGGTTTGTCTGTGGTGCTGAACTACTGATCAAATGAGATCATTTCTAGAAGCTGCTTTGGGGATAGAGGAAGTCAGCTAGCCAAGAGTTGAAAGAAGAAAGGGTAGACTAAGGAAAGGGTGGGGGAAAAAAAGAAGGGAGAAACTTGCTGAAGTGTCAACATTCAGAGCAAAGGACCCCCGATATGCTATGACCCTCACAGCCTCCTATAAGAATCAAGAGTAGAAGTCAAGAAGTGGAAGCAGATGGCCAATGTGGGGATCACGCATCCAACACTTACCAATTTTGTATACTTGGGGAGAACCCAGTTGCTCTCTGAGCCTCAGTTTTTCCATCTGCAAAACGGAGACTGTAGAACCCAGTTGTGACGTTCCTAAGAACATACGTGAATGATCACGGCTGGGTGAGGGATTCATGGTATAGTATGGGAAAGCAGAGAATCTTGAAGAGGTGGTACAGGGCATCACTGTGGTCGCCCACCAAGTCAGAATGTAACTGGATATAAGACCTGGAAAAGAAGACTGATGGCTAAACATTCCATAGACCAATACAAGTCATCGGTCTTCCAACTGACTTAGTCATGTCTTAGGTGCAAGGATTAGAGGCAGGCTCAAAGGATGGCTCAGTGGTCCAATGGCCCCCGGGAAGGAGTGTTTGATGAGAGGCATAGCTTCGGATAGGAGCTACACGGAAGACTTGGCTTCAGAGAGCAGCAGGCCCTGTCCAAGCCCCGCCTACGCATTCCAGCAAATCCTCTAGTCTGTGTCAACACACAGACATGCTCTACCACTGCAAATGACAGCCCTGATGCCTGGGACCCCAGGGTCTGGGGGGGGGATATGTGGAAACTACCCCGGGGCAGCCCCTAACACCTTGGAAGTTCTTTGTAAGCACCAACTATTAGCTCTCACAAGACAAGCTTGCCTATGACGCAGGCCTGGGAGCCATAGCCCGCGGGCTGCATCCAGCCAAGAACATCAATGAGTGCAGTCCAACACAACATTGTAAACTGAAATAACATTATGAGAAAAACTTTTTTGCAGTTATTCTGTAACTCAGTTGCACGAACTTTCCAGATATCAATGTCATGTCACAAGGCCAGAGGTTTGTGATGCTTAGTCAACATGCGGGCCCCCAGGATGCTGTCACTTAGCACTGGGCCCCTGCCCTCAAGGCCACCTCAGGGTATCAAAGAAGCAGAAAGAAGATAGAGAATGGGGACAGAATTCAGTTCCCCCTGAAGGGCCCTGCTTGTCATAGTAATGCAGTTTGTGTTGGGTCTGATCACTGATGGCCTCCACCCTCTGCAAAGCCACGCAGGGACAAAGATGCTGCTTGTTGCGTGGAAGTCAGGAAGGTTTGGTTGGCCCTTCTAAGAACAGGGCTCCCTTTCCTGGCAGAATGCCCTTCAGAAGCTGTAGGTTATATGGCACTGGATACAACTATAGAAACGAGTCTGGACCGAATGGATCTTCCATCATGAAGGGCTATCCACTCTGCTGTGGCAGTAAAGAGTTGCGTGTATTTACATTTCAAGGACTCTGAGAAGTTCTGCTGTGAGAACTTAGTTCCATATTGTTTAACTATTGTCTCCCAGATTGCACTTGAACATATAGATTCCCCCTGTCCGCCACCTCTGTGTTTTAGGAGACCCCTGATAATATCTTACAGGGGACTCAGATGGAGAAAGCTGGTATAGTCCCCCAGGACTGCTTGTACTTCTAAATGCCTAAAGGGCCTTTGCAGTAATCCGGAATCTTAAACTTCAATAAACAAAGGAGCATCTAGGGGTCTCCCTTAAAACACAGATTCCCAGTCTCCGTCTCAATAATTCTGTAGGTCTAGGGTAATAGCAGGAATCCAAATGCCTGTTCTCCGGGCCAGGTAACAAAGTCTGTGAGCAAGGCTGGTTTAGACTGTGGATCCTGAAAACTCAATGCTCAGAGTGAATGTCCCCATCACCAGAGAGCTTGTAAATATGTTCTCAAGGCCCACCCGGGATCCAAGACAGATTTTCTTGGGTGTATCTGTGTTGTGTTGGGGCGGGAGTGTTGTTTAGTGTTTGGTAAAGAACCTTCATCAAAATAAATAAAGGGGGTGGAGACTAAGGACGTGATGGGAAACATCCTCCAGTGGCCTCCAGGTACCACTAGTCTTAGCTAGAGAGGTCCAGCCCAAATCACACCCTTGCCTTGGGCAACAGAGCCTGTGGCTTTCCTAGCTGACTCTGCTCTCTTTTCCACACCCCTCCCCCAGAACAGGAGAGCCTGGCAAGGCAGCTCACAGTGGGGCTTCCACTCTGCCAGATCTCGCTGGTCAAGCCTGACTGGTCTTCCATTGCTAAGTCAGAAGAAAAGCTGGAGGTGC
Source organism: Ellobius talpinus (assembly GCA_001685095.1). Taxonomy (NCBI): domain Eukaryota; kingdom Metazoa; phylum Chordata; class Mammalia; order Rodentia; family Cricetidae; genus Ellobius; species Ellobius talpinus. The sequence goes on along the minus strand of LOJH01007072.1, from coordinate 25,567 downwards.
TTCGGGGCAAGGCTCTTTGGCCCTGGAACTCAGAGACTGACACAAGGAATTGGCATGAAGGAAGAGGAAAACTTCCAACAGGCCTTCCAGGAGTGCAAATACAGTTCTCCTCCTCGCTATATTTAAGAATGGCCGTGCTCCACGGAGGGAGAGCAGGCCGCCTGAGGAGCAACGGTCCGTCAGGCAGCCAGGGTATTAATGGCAGGTGAAACCTTCCAAATGAGCACCCTGTCAGCCAATCTATTGCTTTCAGAGGTTGGCAATGCGGGAGACCTAGCAGAGGCAATGAAGAACTAATCTTATATTGCCAGGTTAAATCAAGTCAGCCTTGCCCGCACCTTTCACTTCTTAGTTACATCAAGCCAGAATACTTTCAATTATCCCTCACTTCCAACTTGTCAGTAGGCATAGGGGGAAATGCAAATGGAACAATGCCCTTCTCTGGTGGAGAGCAAGAAATATCATTAAGAAGCATCATTCATAGAGCTGTGTGTCAGTCTTCATGTGGGCTCCATCGTATAGCTCTCTGTGCATCAAGGTAGTGGGGAATATTAGCTTAAGTCCATTCTATAGATGGGAAAGTGAGCTCACTTGCCCTGGAATGAGAGAACTGCTTTGAAAGCCAGAATGTTCTAATTCTAAAGTCTACGTTTATTTGCTTTGTGTTTAACTGGGTCATGAGTCAGTGTCACCATGAACAAGTTGGGGGAAAGCTGGGTACTACATCTTTGTGGGTCCTGGGCTTTGGAGAACCACCCCATGTAAGCTCCCTGTCTCCCCATCAGGGTACCTTTGAATGTCTATCATCCTTTACCCACTATTTATGCATGCAGAGTCAATCAGATACCAAGAGTTAATCTAGAATAGCAGAGTCTTAGGCCCAACTCCAGGAGTCCCCAGAGGGTGGGCCAGGCCTCACATCCCAATATACCAATTAACAGTTCATGGTGAATGATAGTTAAACAAGCCAATCAGTGTGGCACAAGGGAAGCTACAGACAAAGGTGTCCCACAAACACAGGTCTGCCTTTGTGGCACCTACTTGAGCCTTAGGCTTAAACAGAGGAAGAACTGAGGTGGAGGTGAGGATCGTGCATAATTGCAGTCTTGGTCCAAATGTGTTCCGGGTGATTGTCATTGTTGTTCTGGCTCTCCAGGATATGGAAAGGAAATTGTCTTTGTCATCCCTTGAGAGGAGCAATACGGCTCCCATAAAATGACTGAATCTTCCCCAGGAGACAAGCTCACCATCACAGATAATTACCCATCATTTGAGGGGTGGCTTGTCAGCTCATCAACGTGTATACAAAATTTCCGTGCCTTATAACACAGATGGTCCTCTCTTGGTTGTTCCTGGTTTCCAATGTGACTGCAGGTTCAGGTATGTTTTGGGGGTCCAAAACCCCCAAAGCTGACAAGAAACCTAATGGAGGATTTTGTTCAGCCTTTGCTTACTTTGTGGGCTCCAGTGAGGAATTGATGCTTTTCAGCAAATTTCTCGATGCCCAATATATAACCTCAGTGCATCATCCGAGGGTCGGGTGGCCAGCCCCAGCTCTAAAGAGCCTCAGACAGTCTCTGCTGGAAGGAGAAGAGTGTTCCTTTTGCAATCTCGTAGAGACTGGGTGGCCTCAACAATGTTCACTGCTACTAGGCGATTGCTTACGTAATCAGAGGACTGGCCAAAATATACTTGTTGGAGGTCCCATGTACTTTAGGTGACACTGCCCAGGTTCAACCTAAGTAAGTCATATCCAGGGCAAAATCTACTCCATGGCTGCCATCTCTGAAAAGTCCATGGTGGGGGGCAGGGGTGTGTCCTTTGTCAGGGCCCCTGCCGACCAGATACTCCATCCCTTCCTCCTTCATCTCCATTGCAGAACAAAGCACCAAGTTCCTTGGCCCAACTGAATGTTTGGGCCATTAGCTTTCCTGTCACCTCCCCATCATTAGCACTAAGATTTCCTGAGTTGTCACCTGCACTACCTGCATTTTTCTTGAAGGAAATGAAAAACTGGTAAATATCAATCTCTCTGTGGGTAAACAAACTATTGCTGCCCAGAAAAACCCAAGAAAGATAAAAAGAAATTGCAATGACTCAGACACCCTTAGTCTGTGAGCGTCTCATCTCGGCTGATCATGCAACATTTCTGTTCGGCACCATCATTGTTACACCGCTTGATGAAATCGCCTGTAGAGCTAGTTGGCCGAGATGGCAAGCAAAAACGTGTAAAGTGCCCAGAAAATTCCCCTGGGCTTTTCCCCCTCCCGGTAGAAGCGACTATAATTTCTCACCTATCATAATCGATTGTGTCTGTTTTGAGCACCCTGTCAAAGGATCAGTGTGTACTCTTAACTCTTCAAAGACCATGTTTTTAACCAATCCTGTGCATAGCCTGATGGCCCAGTGAATAGGATAGATAAACTGATGAGTGGTAATGCATTCTTTCAACCATAATCGGGGGGNGGGGAGTGGGTTTCAGTATGAAAAACTGAGCTTTCAAAAATAATTACACTTATTTATTTTGTATGTGTGTGCATGTGTGGCTACCAGAGGATAGCATGTGGAGGTTGGTTCATTCCTTCTACCACGTGGGTCCTGGGAAGCCAACTCAGGTCATCAGGATGACAGCAAGTACCTTTACCCACCAAGCAATCTTGCCCATCCAAAATCCGCACTTTCAACCAGGCTCCAAACCAGGCCTGCGTGTAGACATTCCCAGAGTATCCACGGCACCTGCCCTGGATCATTGAGGTCACCTTGTGCCACCTTGTGACCAAACAAAACCGAGGAAAGTAAATACAGGTGTTCCTCTAAAGCCTTTAAAAGCTTAAGAAAGCCATGTAGTTCATGCAGGTCGAAGAGGAAGCCATGTGCCGAGTAAGCTATGGGAAACACAAGACGCCACCAAACTGAACAAAAATCAGACTCTCCAGACGCCCCCAGTTTACAAAGATCAAAGAGGAAAACACGTGAAATAAGCAGCCTCACATCCTTGTAAAAGGCTCAAGTCAGAGATACATGCAGACTCTTTGGGGCAAAAAAATACAATACATGTTTTACCAACTCTGAAATACCCAAATGTTGACTATGGTTGCTCCCCTGTGTACGCAGGGCCTCCTGCCACCACCCAGCGCTCATCTTTACTGATAAACATTCACTAAGAGTTAGAGCTGAAGTCTCTAGACCACGCAGGTGCCCCTTTTAAAATCCAGCAAAGTAGACAGGGACTGGAGCTGGCTGACACAAGCCTAGGTGTGTGCCAACTCAGTGGGATGGTTTGAATCTCACAGGTGAATGGGTGGGAGGGAGAGGGTCTGGGCAGCCTGGTTCTAGGAATGAATTCCCAGACGCTTTGTTTCTGTTTGAATTTTTCAGAGGCCCATGTCAACCAGCCCATTTCTTCCCCAGCTTGAGTAGTAGACAGGCCTTCAGAAGTGATTAAATCTCCCATTTCCCTGTATGACTAGTCAAGTACCTTGTCTTCTGACTTCCTTTAGTGGGGAAGCATCTCTTTCCAGTAATGGAGATGCTATCATTGGCTGCCTTTTCCTGCATCTTAGCCCCTTGAGTGAGACTGACTCAGCCTTCTCCAAGTTTTGGTTTCTTCTCCTGTAGGATGCTGATGGTGACAGTTCAATCTCTGAACACTTGTTGTACCAGGCACTGCGCCAAGTGCTACAAGTCATTCCTCAGTATCCACACGGGTCCTTCAGGACCCCACAAATACCAAATCCCTGGTGGTCAGATTCCTGATAGAAAGAGTATAGTGTCTCCATGGTAACTTCACATCTTCCTGAATCCTGTTCAGGGCTGTCCAGCTTTTTGACATTGCCATGTAACATAATTTACAAAGTTCCTCTTTGATAACGTGGCAATAAAGTCACAAAAAAATTTAAGTAGATTTAAGACTTTGTATTGGGCCACATTCAGAGCTATTCCTACCTGCATCACAGGACAATGGTTAACAAGGCCCTCCAGAACCATCTCTAGGTGATGTCTGCTACCATAGAAATTCTGTACAAGGAGTAATGGTGCTGTATTGTCTGGGGAACAGGAAGTCATCTATATGTGTGCAGTACCGATGTAATCACCCATAGGCCCGGCTTCATTTTCTGTCTTGAGTTTAGTTGAAGGCACAGATGCGGACACCAGATCCGCAGGGCTGAGAGTTAGCTGATTTAATTCTCTTTCTCACATCATCACCGCCATCTCCGCTTGGCACCTGAGGGAGATGAGAGGCCCGGAGCAGTTAATTGTCCACCACAGCTGAACAGGAGCCAATCTGAGACTCAAACCCAAGTTCCCAGTCTGAAGTTTCAAGGTTGCGTTACTCTTCTTTGCAAAGTTGCTGTGAAGATTCAAGTCTTAAAAAAAAATGTGGAGATGCTGCTTCCTCCGTGACATTATTTTCACTGTTAGTCATTCCTAGCCTATCACTGTTTGGAACTTAGCAAGCTTGCCAAGATTTAACCAGCCCAGGGCCCATCCTAATGAATGGCTCTAAGTATGAAGGAGTATCAATGTCATAACCTTTCCTGTCCAGTTTTTACAAACAGAATGAATCATAAGACTTTAGTGAATTTCTATTTATGGTAATACCTATAATTTACTAAATGTGCACTATATGATAAAAAGATATTCTATGCATCAAGTCAGTTATTCCCTATCTAATACCCTGCAGCATATGTACTATGATGACCCAGCTGCTGTTGCTGCTGTTTGAGTGAGGGTCTGGAACTTGCTATGTAGACCAGGCAAGTCTTAAACTCAAAGAGATCTGCCTGCCTCTGCCTCCTGAGTACTGAGACTCAGGGCATGAACCACCACACCCAGCCTAATAATTCAGTTCTAAAGGCAAGGGAACTGAGGCTTGACAAAGTTAGTTCTCTCCCCAAGCTTGCACAGTTAGGAGGAGGCCAAGGAAGATGAAATGGAACCACAAATCCATCTGATTCCGTGCAGCAAGTTCTGACCTCCGACCCTACGAGAGGTGTGTGACTTTCTCCCTGAGGTCTTCTAATCTAAAGAAGCCACTAGATTGTTGCAGAAGATTCTCTCTGATTTCTTTATCAAAAGTGAGGATTTAAAAAAAATTAAGCTCAGTGTGGTTGTATACAGTTGCAGTTTCAGTACTTGAGAGGTGGAGGCAGGAGGATCAGGAATTCAAGGTCATCCTCAGCTACATAGAGAGTGAATTCTAGCCCAGCCTGGGTTACATGAGATCCTATGTCAAAACAACAGTGAACAGAAAAGTGATTTTTTAAAAGAGCCTTGGCATGACTTGAATTAATTAAATTAATATTAAAATATAAATAAATAAATAATAGGCTCAATCCTGTTCCCAGAAAGATGCTTCACGCCCTCGTTTTCTTGAAAATGCCAGTCCAATTATCGTGTGATGTATGTGCATGGAAAAATCAGCCAGGTCTGAGAATTGGCCTCAGTCCTGACAGAAAGCACCTAGAATGGGCTCCAAGGCCACATTCCACAGAGTGAACTGAAGCAGATGAGGGCATATGAGCAGATGTATCACTATTGTGGGCCACCCCAGGAAGTGTCCCACTTGCTGAGTCAGAATGAAACTCCTGTCGAGGGTTGCTGCGAGCTGCTCCTGCCCCTACCCTCCCCAGAAAAAAAAAAAGTGCAGCCAAACAAATAAGTAGGTATATAAATAAATAAACAAATGGGACACCCTGCGGAATGGAGATGGCCTGGCCTCTCAGGTCCTGAACCAGCGATGCAGAGTGGTTTGATTGCCTGCTTGATTGTTTGCAAGATAACAGCAAGACTGTCAGTGATAGGGTAATTTACTGAAGATTGCAATGTCAGACTCCATCCAAGGGGCTTGCTAGCATAAAGATGCGATTCTCGTGACTGACAGGCCACTGGGAGACTGGAGGGCCAATTTAAAGTTCACAGAGTCCTCGGAAAGGGTTGGGGGCAGCAGCCAGCGATCACACAGCATGAGGAGATCATTACAGGCATGAGGTGTGCTGCTGCCCTCACAACACCAGCACCCCAAATGCTACCACTGAGACAGAGAATTTCAAGTATGTGGAAGGAGATCATCTCTACCTCCTCTCTTTTCCTTTCTTTTCTTTGTATTTCTCTTCCGCTATTGCCGATGTGTTTAGGCCTTCTCTTGCCAGACTGGACCCTCAAATTAAAGACAGAAAGAAAAAAAAAAGAAAAGAAAAAGAAAAAGAAAATCCCAGTATCAACAAAACAGGGGAAAAAGTCCAGAAAGAGAGACAGCCTGCCAGTTGGGGGGCAGAATGCTTGGTGCTTAGTAGGAAAACTGTCTCCGGGTATTATTTGAGCCCACACATACTTGTCCTCTAGCTGGTAATGTGGGGTGGGGAGTAGTAAATGGGCTGGAGGAGGAAGAAACCCTTCCCAGCTGTAGGAGGGCAAGGCCACCAGAGATGGATGGGGCTCCTAATGGGAAGAGGCCGGCGACCTTAAAAGAAATCTATAGTGCTAACAACAGTGGGTTTCTTCTCACCTGAGAAGCTTCTTAGCCGCTGAATAGAAGTGCATATCTCAACGGGTTATTTTTAAAACCTGAAGCAGGCGCTCTGTGTAGAGTCCCTCTGTCTAGTGCGGCAGTCCACGGACGTGATGTTCATGGCAGAATTCAAGGCAATTATTTTCCTCCCCTTTTCTTCCTTGTTCTGCCAATGGCCCTTGAATCCAGATTGAACAATCAGACCGTGGATCTGGGGCTATGTTCCTGGATCAGCCTGCTGCCAAGATGCTGTCCGTCCTCCCAGGACTGTTTCTGGGGCTTCAGCTTCCCTGGGCTCTGTGAGTCTCACATTCAGTCAGCACACGGGGTTGAGCTACTCGGAACCTTGGTTTCCAAAGTCTAAATCCACACCACGCCTGCCTACCCACCCGCCTGGCTCTGCATTTCTAGGAAATTTTGTAAACCTAAATGTGTTGCAAGGCACACCAGCAGCATTTGCCCACGTGGAAAATGAGAGAGGCTAGTTTCAGGAATTTACAGCCGAACAAAACACGCCACCTCCTAATTTGTTTATTTGCTAAAAAGAAAGTAATGCATTAAATTAATTGTACATTAATTGCTAAATGACAGAGGAACTTCGGTGAAATTACATATTTCAATTTCATTAGTGGAACTGAAGGGAAAGGGGAATGCCAAAAAAAAATTACTTATATTGTTGTAAATGCAAAGCCCACTGCCAGGACTCTGATTCAGCAGCCCTGGACAAGCGTTTGTCATGGCACAGTCCAGGATGCAGAACACACTTTTATGATGCTAATTATTTCCCCCCTCCCTGCCCCCCCCAAAATGCCTCTCTATCAAATTCAGGAAGCATCAGCTAAGTTACTCTCAAGCTTTTTCTACCATGTGCTCAATCAAAAACCTCCTTCTGATAGGGAATTCCAAAGAGCAAACACTGCCCTCCCTCAACGTTCTAGTCCGTGGCCATCTCTGACACGTGAGGAATGGAGACGGTCATTTACTCATTCAACAGACATTTGCTGAGGGTCCCATTCTCTGCTGGACATGGAGGGAGGCATACATGTAGATTTAATAAGGCCCTGTTCATCTTTCACTGAGTTCCAGATATGGAGGCAGGCATAAAGATGTAATTAATTCCCCCTACGAGGAAGTTAGTGTCAACAACAATGGTTTCTAAAATGTATTGTGTAATAGAATCACCTGAGAATCATGATTGACATGCAGACTTTCAGGACCTGCTTCTGGAGGCTGTCAATAGGGAGGCCTGAGTCAGGTCCTTGATTCTGTCTGTGGACGTCTGATGTGAGCCATTCTCTCAGGACCCAAGATGCACAGGGCAGGAACTCCTAGCAAAGTCAACCAGTTTGTGCTCCTACAACAAAACACCGTAGTCGCTGTGGCTTATGCAGTTCACATCTGTTTCTTATGGTTGAGACTGGGAAGTTCAAAGCCAAGGCCCTGGGGAACTGAGTGTCGGGCGATGGCCTGGTTCCTTCTCAGTGTCCTCAGAGGGCAGAAAAGGGAACCCAGAAGACTCCCCAAGGTACCTGCTACAGAAGTAAGCCCCCCCATGAGAGCTTTGGGAGCTTAGTTCCATCCTAAAGCCCCTTCTCGGTGCGGTTTAGAACGTCAGCATGTAAACGGGGAAGGTGAGCCACAATGCATAATGCTAACCTCACCAATGGCACTATCAGGAGGGTTTCCTGAGTGAAAAGACCACCCCAAAACTTGGCTTTAAACAGTGGGTTTCCTGTCTGTCTCTCCCTTGCCCTGTCAGCTCCTTCCAGACAAGTGCCATGATTCTGTGTTCACTATTCCCTCCCCAGCGTGTAACCAGCACTCCAGTGTGTGTAGCATGGCAGGTTAGTGAATAGGAGCAGCCCAGGAAAGAGGGGGAAAGGGCAGGAATCTAGAAGTATCCTACTCAAAAAGACAGAATGGAAGTGACCTCTTATCCTGGCCACACGATGCCATTTCCACACTTGAAGAGGTGACACACACACACACACACACACACACACACACACACA